>AWUE01022702.1:0-109429 GCA_001974825.2 Corchorus olitorius | reverse complement strand
ATGAGCGGCATAAGAGTACTTACAGGACCTTGGAGGGGCGAAATCTCCTTGCAAAATAGCTAAGTATGCCGCACCTCCCTATTGCTAGAGAGGGGGACGGCACCTTTTGGCCTAAAAAACTAGATCTAAAACTAGAAGAAAAGAAAATATCTATGTGAAAATATTTTTGGTGTGTGATTTGTGATACAGGAGGTGGCTATTTATAGTGGAACTAACCCTAGGAATTCCAATCCTAACTTGGAAAGGAGTCTAGGCCGGTTTTAGGGTCTAACTTGGAGTCCAAGTTGGATTAAAAGTCATCCTAGAGTAGAATCCAAGTTAAAATAGGAGCCTGAAATTTTGCTGAATTCATGCAGAAACTTCAACGGCATTTTCGGGCTTGAAAACGGCAGATCTGGGTCTTGGACTTCAAAAGAGAGTTGTAGATCTCGGAGTTAGCTTTCCAACGAGTACTCATGGGCTTCAAACGGAGGTCTGAGCAGAAATTTATGAATTTTCTACCAAAACTGCTCCTGAATCCTAATCCTGTTAGGACTAGAATCGGGAATCTACGGGATTTTGGTATTTCCTTGGATTTAGGAGTCATTAATTGGGATTTTAATTCCAATTAATATCTTATATGGGATGAGTATTTTCCCATATAAATTCTCCATAAATACCAAAGCTTGAAGGCTTATCCATGGCTTGTCTTCAATTAAAACTCCAATTCTTCAATTCTTCCTCTTAAAATAAATCTTCAAAGTCTTCAAGTCTTCAAATTATCTTCAAATGGTCTTCAAACACGAACTTCGAATCTTCCAAATCTATGCTCAAAAATGCTTTGCTCAAATCTGTGTAAGAAGTCATCAAAATAGCTACAAAAATAGTGAAAAATAACAATTTCTCATTTTCACATCACTTAAAGACTAAAAACACAAATATTAATAAAATAGCATATAATTAAGCATAAATGGGTCTAAAAACATAGTAAAATAGCTATAAAAATAGGGTCTTTTTTAGCTCAATCATATTTCCCCCACACTAAATCTTTGCTAGTCCCTAGCAAACTAGTGTAGAAAACTATGAACTTACTAAATTTGAACACCTAAAAACAACCCTACAATCCTAAACTAATGCAAATCAAAATTCAATTTTAATTTAAACTTTTCAAAAACTTTGAATGCATACACATATTAAGGATCAACATAATTATGAAATCAAAATAACAAAGAATCATAAGAGCATTCAATTCAAAAGATCAATAAATAGCAAGCACCTTTATTCTTAAGTAACCATAATTAAAGTAGTTCTAATCGCTTACCATTCATCACATCCTATAACTACTTATTTCCATAAGCTTATGTCTTCATCTTTATCTCCATTACTCAAATGAATGCATATCACAGATACAAATCAAGGGTTTACGTGCGGGTTATAATAGATTTTTAAAGGGTAATTGTTTTTAGAAAATTGAGGTTACTAACCTCGAAGTGTTCATGATTTGGGGTTACTAACTCCCATTTTTGAGGCTACTAGCACTCTAGAAGGACTCCTTCTTTTTAATTTAAGAGGGACAATATTTCTGCAATTCCATGCCTCTTATCCTTTTTCCAAGGGTTACTAACTCCTTTTGTTAAAGAAAAGAGTGACAACAATGGATTAAAAGTTTTTATAAAGTATGCAAAAATACCTCTTCTCCTCTTGCATGAAAGCACTTCTTTTGAAAAAGATTTTTTTAACTACCCTTTTATATAAGTAGTCCCCCACAGTTGTTCTTGACATATCCATAACATACTATCATAATTGTAATTTCAATCAAGATTGGACACAAGTTCTAGAAATAGATAATCATAGAAATTAATGAACAATATGCTTTTATCACAAACTTCAGTTATATTTAATCTAAGAAATCAGATATCATGCTATAAATCAATCAATCAAAGAAAATATTCTTAAAAATTCTAAGTATTCTTCAATCATAATCAAATCAATTCACTCAATACATGCAAAATTTTCAAAATTTTCGAAAAAATTACGGCATATTTAGATTTTGATGCATGCAGACTCTCTATTAACTAGACTCTCTCCCCCACACTGAAAAGACACATTGTCCTCAATGTGGAAACACATATGAAATTGACACAAACAATTATAGTATGCATGGTCATGTGGTTTATTTAAATGCATGAAATAAAAACTAAACTAACAATTAATTCACATCAAAGAACAGGCAAGCAATCAAAGCAATAATCACGGAAAAATAATGCAAGGAAAATTTAAAAGATAGGGTTAAAGAAAGCTTCTCTGTTTGCAGGCATAAGCTCCATCATTGCTTCTGAAACTGGACTCCTTTCGAATTTATCTTGCAATCGTCCAAATTAAGCTCCATTTGCTCTCCTTTGGTTCTTCATGTAAAATGATTGGGTTGCCTCCCAATAAGCGCCTTTCTTTAAGATATTTTTTTTTCTTGCAATCATGTCTAGCCAAAGACCCTAAAGAAATTATTCTTCAAGGTTGAAGGAACTATTGGATATATTCCTTCAACAATTCCACAATGATTTTAAGAGTATCATTGATGGCTTTGAGAACTTCAAGTTGAATTTTATCAAGACTTGAAATTAACAAATCTGGGTGTCTGGCGGCTTGGAATGGTGATGGCACGGGCATGGCCGGTGGTGGCACGGGCTTAACCAGTGGTGGCACGGTGAATGGCCGGTAATGGCTTGGTAGTGGCGCGGAAATCGGCGGATATGGCCGGGTAGAAGCTTGAGATGGCCGGGCTGATGGCTGGGCATGAGGCGCGGAGGGTAGCACGGATGGTGCGGAGGAAGGCAGGCTCGACCGGGCAGGCGGCGCGGTTGGCCGGTTGTGGCGCGCAGAGGAGTCCGGGCGTGACCAGGTAGATGGCTCGAGTGGCCGGGCGATCGGCGCGGAGGATGGAACGGATGGCCGGGCCATGGCCGGGCATGTATCTCGGCGTGGCTCGGTTGTGGCTGGTCCTATCCGGGCCATGTGCGAAGATGGCCGAGCCATAGCCGGGTATTGGCCGGCTGGGTTGGCTCGATCATTGCCTTGAGCGTCTTCCTTTGGTTCTTTGGCTTCCATCTTCTGCTTCTCTCCGTGTGGCTGAACTTCTTGCTTGTTGGCATCTCTTACTTCCTTTGAGGTTGAAAACTCCGTCCTTCTGGATAGTTCATCAAACGCATAATATGCATTCTCCGGGGTTCTCTTCAATATTGGAGTGCGACTAAGGGAATCAACAAGAACTCGATCTTTGAGTCCTAATCCTCCATAGAAGATTTGGATAAGAGATCTTCTATTGTATCCATGTTGAGGGCAGTCGATACACAACATCTTAAGTCTCCCCCAAAATTGGTGGAAATTCTCGTCGTAGCGTTGTCGAATGTCTTTTATCCTTTGTCTTCCTTTGGCAATCTGATCAAGCTTTGTTGATGAAGATTCTCCACTGGCTCCTGTCTTAGCAGTTTTAACACTCACAACACAAACAAACTTGTTAGAGTTCAATGGCGTTTGAGATGAAATTCTAGGGTGGATTACATCACCGTCGAATTCCATGGTTAGTGAACCATCGAATACATCAATCTTGGTATGGGAAGTTCTTAAGAAAGGTCTTCCTAATAAAAGAGAACATTGATCCTTCGAATGTTCCATTTCCATAACGAAGATGTCAATAGGAAAAATCAAGTGTTCAACTTGAATTAAGACATTCTCTAGAACACCTTTGGGATGAACCAAAGATCCATCAACTAACTGCAGAATCACATCAGATTTTTCAAAGGACCAAGATTTAAAGATTGATAAAAGGAATAAGGCATAACGCTTAAAGATGCACCTAGATCTAGCATAGCACTCTCTATGACTCTTTTTCCAATAGAACAAGTAATAGAAAACGTACATGAATCCTTGCACTTAGGAGGTAAACTCTTTTGAAGCACGGCAGAGACATTAACTCCAGCACTTACCTTACCTTGTAACCTTTTCTTGTTGGTACAAAGTTGCTTAAGTAACTTTGCATAGTTTGGAATTTGTTGAATGGCATCAAGAAGTGGGATGTTGACCTCAACTTTGCGCAGTATCTCCAAAATATCTGGATCATCATCTTCTTTCTTTAACTTCTTCAATCTTGATGGAAAAGGTGGCGCAGCATCAGTCTTTGAATCCTTCTTGTCAGTGGCGGTTTCCTTGGCTTTTTCCTTGGTGGTGGCGCCATCTTTTCTGGGCTCATCTTCAATGTTGATTTCTTTGGCAGGCCTTTGCAATTCTTCTTTGGTGTAGCTCGGCTCTCCTTCATCTTTTGCGGCATGGGTTGGATAGGGGTTTTGCAACTCTTTTCCACTCCTTAAAGTGATTGCACTTACGTTCTCCTTCGGAGGTACCTTGGGTTGCGATGGGATCCTTTGTTGACCTTGTGTCTTGAGCTCACTCATGTCACTAGCCAATTGACTTATTTGTTTCCTCATCATCTCCATAGCTTCTCTCAATTGTTGCATCTCGATAGCTTGTGAAGATTGTTGGAAATTAGGCCTTTGATAATTCATTGGCCTTCCTTGATAGTTACCTTGGTTCCCATATTGTTGACTTGGTTGCTCGGCTCTCCAATAAGGTTCAGGCTTGCATCCCAACAGCATTGACTTCTTGCGCGGTGTGTTCCAAAGAAGGGCACTTATCAGTGTAGTGTCCTTGCTTACAAATTCCGCAAATCTTAGGCACACTTGAAAAATTCGCATTGAATAAATCAGTGAGCGCAGCGACTTGTTGATTTGTCTCTTGAAGTTGTTGCTCCAGTGAGGTGGAATGGGTAGAGACTTCATTGATTCTTCTTGTATCGCCTTATCTTGAATAGTCTTCTCGAGATCCGAATTGTTGAGTGTTGGCAGCCATGTTCTCCACTAAAGTCCAAGCATCGGTAGGAGTTTTGTCTATGAAAGCACCTCCACTTGCAGAATCTATGGAAGATCTGTCAAACGGTAGTAATCCTTCGTAGAAGTATTGGATCAGCAACTGTTCAATGATTTGAAGATTGGGGCAGCTCGCACATAGTGTCTTGAAATGTTCCCAATATTCGTGCATTGTTTCTCCATGGCGTTGCTTAATTCCGCAAATCTCTTTCCTTATACTTGATACCTTATGGGCAGGAAAGTAATTTTCCAAGAACAACTTCTTAAGGCTCGTCCAAGATGTGATTGAACCGGTTGGTAAGAGGTACAACCAATCTTTTGCACGATCCACAAGAGTGAACGGAAAAGTTCTTAGCTTGAATTGGTCTTCAGTAATACCTTGAATATTTGTTGATGTGCAGGCAATATGGAAATCAGTTAGATGTCGGTGAGGATCTTCTCCAGACAGACCGTGAAACTTAGGTAAAGTCTGAAAAAATCCAGATTTAATCTCAAAATTTGCATTCGTATCTGGGTATCGAATTGCTAAGCGTTCTGCATTGACGTTTGGTGCAGACAGCTCTCTCAAAGTTTTAGGTTCTTCGTTTGCCATGTCTTGTGACGATGTTGAAGCAGCAGATCTAGGAGAACTTGATTGAGAACTCGAATTGGATAGCTCCTCTTCTTGTTGTCGATTTGATTTCTCGTTCCTTAGCGAAAATAATGTTATTTCTAGCTCTGGATCAACTTCAAAATCTTTTGTACCACTACTTCTTGTCTTTGGCATGCAGTTTCCTAGAAAAACTCATAAAAACTCAAAAGAAAATTTGTTAGTAGTAAAAGTTCTTAAATAAAAATTAAAATTAAAAACAGAAAATAAAGAAAATATTTTTTTTTATAAAAACGCAGAACAATTTTTTTTTATAACGCAAAAACAAAAAAAATTTTATGACGCAGAAAAAGTCTCTTTTTTTTTATCGAGGCAACACAAAACCTTTTTTTTTCTTTGACGCAAGACTCAAAAAATTAAAAACGCAAAACAAAAAGTTGTTCTTTTTTATCGACGCAAAAACGCAATTTTTTTTTTTTTTAGATCAGAAAACGCAGACACAAAGAGAAAATTCACGGGATTCGTCTTCAGATTAGTCTATTTTCCTTCCCCTGGCAAAAACCAGAAAAAATTCCCTTCCCCGGCAATGGCGCCAAAATTTATGATCGGTCGTTAACAATCATAAAAATAAAATCCCAACAAACTCCTAACTAAATAGATAGGGCAAGTAGGGGTCGATCCCACAGAGAAGGGTGATAGATTTTATCCGAAAATTTAGTCCTTAAAATCTCTCAAAAACAAAACAGAAAACAGAGATTGACAGAAAGCAATTAAATAGAAAACAATTAAACTAGAAAACAAAACAAAGTAAATTAAATCTAAGTCTATAGCAGATAAGAGAGAAAACAATAATTAAGGATATACTTCTTCACCAATGGTAGAAAACAATCAAATTAATTATGGGTCCTTGATTTAAAAGATATATTCAATATTAAATTCAAGATGATAACTGGTCTAGGGAAAACCCTAACATGCTATTTAGGTAAGATTAGCCGTCAAGCCTTAAATTACCCCTTTTTCCTCCTAACTAATCAATTAGCCGCAAAGCCTTAAAGATTTGCTAGGATTCAAAGCATTAAGTTTTATTAATTCTTTCACACATGCTTAATAAATAAAACCATAAAACAACCAGATAAATCTGATTACTGGCATGCAAACCCAATTAACCCGCCGTTAAGCGCAGCTAACTTGCTACGTACAATCAAACATGAACGTCAATCCGCTATTTGATCTAGCCAACATTCTCTCAAATTACCTCTTTAGTGGCCACATAAATTAATAAAGATCAAGATTGTAGAATTATAACAGAGTTTAACATGCTATCTATCAAGAATAAAATACCAAATTATAAGAACAGAAATCTCACCATATTTAATTGATTGAATTCACCAAAGGATCAGAAGTATTAAGAATTTAGCTACTCATGGATTCGGGAAAATCCATGAGCGGCATAAGAGTACTTACAGGACCTTGGAGGGGCAAAATCTCCTTGCAAAATAGCTAAGTATGTCGCACCTCCCTATTGCTAGAGAGGGGGGGACGGCACCTTTTGGCCTAAAAAACTAGATCTAAAACTAGAAGAAAAGAAAATATCCATGTGAAAATATTTTTGGTGTGTGATTTGTGATACAGGAGGTGGCTATTTATAGTGGAACTAACCCTAGGAATTCCAATCCTAACTTGGAAAGGAGTCTAGGCTGGTTTTAGGGTCTAACTTGGAGTCCAAGTTCGATTAAAAGTCATCCTAGAGTAGAATCCAAGTTAAAATAGGATCCTGAAATTTTGCTGAATTCGTGCAGAAACTTCAACGGAATTTTCGGGCTTGAAAACGGCAGAACTGGGTCTTGGACTTCAAAGGAAAGTTGTAGATCTCAGAGTTAGATTTCCAACGAGTACTCATGGGCTTCAAACGGAGGTCTGAGAAGAAAGTTATGAATTTTCTACCAAAACTGCTCCTGAATCCTAATCCTGTTAGGACTAGAATCGGGAATCTACGGGATTTTGGTATTTCCTTGGATTTAGGAGTCATTAATTGGGATTTTAATTCCAATTAATATCTTATATGGGATGAGTATTTTCCCATATAAATTCTCCATAAATACCAAAGCTTGAAGGATTATCCATGGCTTGTCTTCCATTAAAACTCCAATTCTTCAATTCTTCCTCTTGAAATAAATCTTCAAAGTCTTCAAGTCTTCAAATTATCTTCAAATGGTCTTCAAACACGAACTTCGAATCTTCCAAATCTATGCTCAAAAATGCTTTGCTCAAATCTGTGTAAGAAGTCATCAAAATAGCTACAAAAATAGTGAAAAATAACAATTTCTCATTTTCACATCACTTAAAGACTAAAAACACAAAAAATAATAAAATAGCATAAAATTAAGCATAAATGGGTCTAAAAACATAGTAAAATAGCTATAAAAATAGGGTCTTTTTTAGCTCAATCAAAAGACTAAAACCTAATTCCTAAACCAGTAAATCACAAATCGCAGCCCTCCTCCTCTCTATCGAGCTCTCCAGTATCCTAAAAACCTCATCTCCCCCGCATGCCCGCCTCAGCGCCTCCGGCCTCCCTTTCACATTCCGATTTCCAGCAGCAAGCCGGCACCGAGGAATCCTACCGCCAGAACTCGGAATAGACGAGTTTATAAAGGCCTTGTAAGACCAAATCCCTAATTTTCCCCCTTTATTTCTGAAGCTCAACTCCTCTTCTTAATACTGGTTTTTTTTTCTTAATTATTTTTTATAATTGTTTTGAAGGTTGTTGCAACTTGCAAAGCAATAAACTATCTAGTCTAATTCCATTCGAGCTTGGGAGTTGGGATTCGGGTTGGGACTTGGGACTCATCCAAAGCTGTAGAGATTGCAATCCTTTTAACTTGTAAGTTGTATGTATTTCTTTTCTTCCAAAGCTTTGTTGAGGTCTGGGTTTTCAGTTACACCCTTAAGTTAACTTCCTTCCTTTCCAGTTTCTTGAGCATTTTGGTTGAATTTCTGTTTTCTTAAGTTATATACTACTAATGTATTTTGTGCTGGTTGGTGACATCCTCTTATCATCTTAATGCCTTTTCAATTAACAAATTAAGTCAAATGCTTCAAATTTATTTTTTTTTTGGATATTTTGGATCAGTTTGAATTGGGGCCTTCTTTTCATCTTGGTCTTGCTTTGCTTTCATCTTTTCCAGTAACATTAACAGGGAGCAGATTGCAATGTAAAGCTAAAGCAGATATAGTGGTATTTCCTTTTGAAGAATATACTGTATTATTAGAAGTTATTGATTTTTGTCAAGGCACATTACTTTTGGATTGGTGAATATTGAATAAACTTTTTGTCCATTGAAATTTCAGAGTCAGCTTAAAAGTTTGAAATACAGCTATTTCTAGTTAAAGTTTCCATATTAAAAGCTGTCAGTATAAGATCTACATCAGATAGAGAATATGCTAAATTTTGGAAAAAGAAAACTGATAAGCTTATTTCTCATAGTCCACATAAGGCAAAAGCTTTATAATTCTGACTTTTGATGCATTGAATTAATTAGCGAAAGCTTATTTCTCATCGAATCCACCCTTTTAAGTTTTATGAATCAATTAGATTTTGATACTTACGTTAAATAAACTAGAAAGTTACTGTCATGTTTCTTGTCTTTTTTTTTTTTGCACTGTCATGTTTCTTGCGTAGAGTATATACTTGGTTGTATTTGGATATATTCTGTATTTTGGGTTATTGATAAATATTTATTAATTCTGTTTTGAATTTCATCTTTTGTTGTCATATTTGTTTTTGCACATTAAATTCTGTTTTGACTCAAACTATTGCTCTTGCTCTTGCTCTTGTAGGTAATAATATGTCATCTAGTACTCCGGATGTTTCCTCAACTCCAAATCAGCCCGGAATAGGTTCATCTACCAACCAAGATCAAGCCACGGAGGAAACAAATCCTGCTAATACAGATACAGTAGGCGAGGGACTTGATGAGGAAGGAGGTCCTGATAAAAAGAGGGCAAAAACCTCCACTGTTTGGGAGGAGTTTAAGGATGTCAGCTCTAACGGTACAGATTTTGGAGAATGCATACATTGTAAGAAACAAATTAAGAAGAATAAAAGCAAAAGCACAACTCAGTTTAAAAGGCACTTGGAAACTTGTGTGAGGAGAAAATTTTTTCTGAATCAACAAAGGACAATCAGTTTGCAGCCTAAGGATTTAGGAAGTGGTGGTGGTGGTATACAATTTCAGCCGGCTCTCACAAATGGCAAGTTTGACATGGGCAAGATGAGGGAGGCAACGACACATTGGATACTTATGCATGAGCACCCGTTTTCAATTATCGAGGAGGAGGGTTTTAACATGATGCAGAAACGTGGGATGCCTCAATGGGAAAAGGTTTCACGTGTCACTACTAAGAAGGATTGTATGCAAGTTTATGAAGCTGAAAAAAAACCCTAGCATAGATAGAAACAATCTCTCTCTCAACCTTTATTCTTAGGATTTGCGGTTTTGAAGAGGAGGCAGCCGCCTCCCTCTTCTCTTCCTATTTTCTTTGTAAGTTTTCCAGCCTCTCATGCATTGGAAACAATCCATGAGTAGCTAAACTCTTATACTTCTTTTCCTTAGGTACTTTTGGTCAATGAATCTATGGTGAGACTTTTGTTAATAATTTGATTTTTCTGTTTGAATATGTTTCTTATCCATGTGCTTCATCTTATGTGTTCATATTTTGATTGATTTGTTGCGCAACTTATCTTGAGACTTATGAATGCTATAGTTAGATTCAAATTGGCTTGAATTAAATCGATGTTGGTCCAAGTGACAATTGTAATTCTAGGAGTCATAGGTTCAATGGGATTATCAAACCTTGTTGAAATCTATAGGCCGAATTGGAAATAGATGTAGATGAGTTTGGTATTGATTTATCATGCATGCGGAAAAGTATATCTTAATGCTTGCTCTATGATTCTTCCCAGGGGGATGTTTGATTAGAAACAATAGAAATTAGTTCTGGCAATGGTGCGGACGAAGTTTTATTAGCATGTTGGAGGGTTGAGTATTCCTCTCCTTACCAATTATTCAAGTGGAGTTGTTTAAGATGTTAAGAGGATTACTTTATTCCAATGAAAATTGATGTCTACGTCTTAGGCTATATATCGATTTGGGGTAATTTATGATTCTTAATTGATTGCAATTTAAGTCAAATTAATGCTTTGTGTCCATGATCCATGATTTATTAGATCAGAATATTTACCTAAAGGAGAAGAAGTATGTTTTTAATCCATTGTTTTTCTTAAACTATTTTCTAGATCTTTAGTTTTATTTTATTTTATTGGTTTCTAGTTTAATTTGTCTATTTTGAAAAACCCATAAAAATCCCCTTTGGTAAGAGTTTCTTTAGTGTAATTTGGATTTAATTTGTTTCCACCTTCTCTGTGGGATTCGACCCCTACTTGCCCTAGCTATTAGTTATTGGTTTGTGGGATTTATCTTGTGATTTGATCAACGACCGATCACAATTTTGGCGCCGTTGCCGGGGAAGGAAGGAAGAAACAAGAAGATTGAAGACAAATTACTACCTAAGAATTTCTTACCCTTACCTTTTATTTTCGTTATTTTCTTTTCTTTTATTTTGTTTATTTTTCTTAGTTACTTTTAATTGTTCAAAGTTTCGTTTAAGTTCTTTTTAGGAGTTGTATGCCAAATACAAGGAGTAGTGGTACTAAAAACTTAGACTCGAGAACAAGGATGAGATTCGTCAACACCAAGTTCTCAATCTAGCTCTCCACATTCCACCACTTCTTCTTCAACTTTGGAACCACAACCCCCAAGAGAAAACATGGTCGAAAGATACAACAATAATGCTAGGATTTTGAGGGAACTTGCTGCCCCAAACGTGGCTACTCAACGCTTAGCAATTCAATATCCAACCAATGAAGAAAATTTTGAGATCAAGTCTGGATTTATTCAATTATTGCCAAAATTCCATGGTATGCCTGGAGAAGATCCACATCGACATCTCACTGATTTTAAATTGTTTGTTCATCCATGAAGATGCAAGGTATTTTTGAGGAGCAATTTAAACTTAGAACTTTTCCTTTTACCCTTATGGATCGTGCAAAGGATTGGTTGTACTACATGCCTAGTGGTTCAATCACTTCTTGGACGAGCCTTAAGAAGATGTTTTTGGAGAAATTCTTTCCTGCTCATAAAGTATCAAGCATAAGAAAGAAGATAAGTGGAATTAAGCAATCCCGAGGCGAGACAATGTACGAGTTTTGGGAACGTTTCAAGAGATTGTGCTCAAGTTGTCCAAATCATCAGATTCCTGAACAATTGCTAATTCAGTACTTCTATGAAGGTTTACTCCCATTTGATAGATCTTCTATAGACTCTACAAGTGGAGGAGCTTTCATCGACAAAACTCCCACCAATGCTTGGACTTTGATTGAGAACATGGCTGCAAGCACACAACAATTTGGTACTCGTGAGAGTTGAGCACAAAGAGATGGAAATATAAGAAAGATCAATGAAGTCTCAACCCATTCCTCTACATTGGAGCAACGTGTTGAAGAGACAAATCAACAAATTGCTTTGCTCACTGATTTGTTCAAATCGAACTTTTCAAGTGTGCCAAAGGTTTGTGGAATTTGTTCATTAGGACATCACACAGATAGGTGCCCTAGTTTGCTTGAAGATGATATTGAAGAAGTCAATGCTTTAGGAATGCAAGAGGGATTTCAAAGGAAGCAAGAGCCATTTCCAAGAAGCTACAATTCTTATGGGAACCAAGGTACTTACCAAGCAAGGCCAAACAACTATCAAAGGCCTAATTCTCAGCCATCCTCATATTATTCTGATGGAATGCAACAAATGAAAGAGACCATGGAGATCTTAAAAAAGCAAATAGGTCAATTGGCAAGTGATGGGAGTGAGCTCAAAGCACAAAGCCAAAACAAGATCCCATCTCAATCAAAAGTGCCTCCTAAAGAAAATGTGAATGCTATTACCTTGAGAAGTGGGAAGGAGTTGGAAGAACCATATCCAACTAAGCCCACAATGGTTGAAGGGACAAGCAAGAACGAAGATGAATTCCATGTGCTAGTGGAAGAAGTCGAGATTGAAGATGAAGCCATGGAAACTTCTACTGTCAAGCCCAAATTGGATTCAAAGAAGGAGCCTTTTCCAATGAAATTGAAGAGATCAAAGAAAGAAGATGATGATCAAGACATTTTGGACATTTTTCGAAAGGTCGAGGTCAACATCCCACTTCTTGATGTGATTCAACAAGTGCCAAGGTATGCAAAGCTTCTTAAGCAATTGTGTACAAACAAGAAGAGGTTACAAGGTAAGTTGAATGTTGGAGCAACAGTTTCTGCTATCTTGCAAAAACATTTACCTCCTAAATGCAAGGATCCAAGTATATTTTCAATTACATGTTCAATTGGATATAATACCATTGAAAATGCTATGCTTGACTTAGGAGCATCTTTGAGTGTCATGCCTTATTCTTTCTATCAAACTTTGAATATTGGTCCTTTAAAATACAATGATGTTGTTCTTCAATTGGCTGATGGATCTTTGGTACATCCCAAAGGTGTGCTAGAAAATATTTTAATTAAAGTGCAACATTTAATTTTTCCTATTGACATTTTTGTTATGGAAATGGAAGGAGAAATTTCAAAGGATCACTGCCCTCTCTTATTAGGAAGACCTTTCCTAAGGACCTCTCACACCAAGATCGATGTTTTCGATGGTTCATTGACAATGGAGTTTGATGGTGATGTTATTCATCCTAAAATTTCATCTAATCTATCCTTGAAAACTAATGATTTTGTTTGTGTAGTGCAAAAGTGGGTAAATAAAGAGTTAGGTGAAGCATCTTCAACCATGACAAAAGAGCAAATTGCAAAGGGGAGACAAAGGATTGCAAGCTTTAGACAACGCAAGGATAGGAATTTTTACCAAGTTTGGGAAAGATTCAAGAAGCTTTATGAAGACTGTCCTCAACATGCCATACCTCAAGGAATTTTGATCGAATATTTCTATCCAGGATTAGGAGTTGATGATCAAATTCTTGTGGATAACATCAATGACATACCCTTGTTCGATCGGACTTGTGAAGACGCATATGAAGCAATGGAAGCTTTGACTCAAGCAATTGCACCTCCAAGTTGGACAAAGAAGAAAGACAAGGAAAGGCTTGGAGGAAGAGGCAAAATTTCCACCAACACGCGTGAAGATGTCAACAAGGATATGAAAGAAGCTCGAGAGAAGTTACTCAAATTCGAAGAAGCTATACTTGAACTTTTCAAAGCCATGAGCGACACTCTCAACATCATCGTGGACTTGTTAAAGGAGCACACTCAACGTTCCTTCACACATGGAGAATAAGAGTCCTCGAGGATGTCTAGCCAAAGACAATAAATGAAGGCGTTACTTGCGAGGCAACCCAAGAAACTAACATTTATCCTTCTTTTTGATTTTCTTTCTTTTAGTTTTAGATCATTTTGCATTTTCATGTTTTGAATTTTCTTTGTAGATTCAAATTGAGGAGCATTACAAGTAAATGGAGACAAGTGGAGGAAGCATACATGAAGATAGCAAATGGAGCATATGCTTGCAAAAATAGAGAAGCTTTCTTAACTCCCATTTGATTGATGCATATTGAGATTGATTGTTTACTCCTTGAATTGAATTGTTTTTCATGTGTATCATTGTATATATTATCTCATGCATATCACACATATAGAATCTTAAGTGATAAGAGCTTAAGGTACCTCTTTGATGGTTATCAAGTGGAATTTTTGGTCAGAGATAAGTGTTCTTGGATTGAAAGATTTTTGGGAATTTTTACACAAGTTTGGATGATAGTAAGAGTTGAAGTTGGAAGCAAGAAAAAATGCAAGGGGAAGCACAAAAGAACCAAAACCCGATTCCAGATGGGCCCTCAGGCAGATTGCCTGTGCACCCACCTTGGAAGCCACAGCCCCCAGCTGCCCTGAACCAAGCCAGCACCAGCACTAGAGCCCGAATCTAGCTGGGCGCCCAGGCAGTTTGTCTGAACCCCCAGCTAGAAAGCCGGAGCACCCAGATGCCGAACACTGAGCTAGGACAGTGCCGACCATCCAAGTGCCAAGCCGAGCCTCTCAACTCCCAACAGCCTCATCCAAATTCTCACACTATAAATACCACCCATCACCAATCTCCAACCCAAAACCCATTTCATTTTTCTTCTATTACCTTTGTTCATAAATTCACTCACTTTAATCATCCATTTCACTACTTCATCACTTACAAATCATTTCTTTCATCTTTTTATCACCCAAAAACTCTTACCCATTAGATTATCCAACACATTTTCCATCAAATTCATCAAATTTTCAAATTTTCAAGTTTTGAAAAAGTTGTAGATTTCTTTGGATTTTTGTTTGAAGTGACTAGAAAGGAGACAAAAGATCATTTTGGAGTTGATTGAGGAGTATTTGAGCATTGGGAAGTGCTACATTGGATCTTCAAGAGAGATTTTTCAAGAAACCCTACAAGGTTACCTAGTGCCCACCAAGTGTTCGAAAAAATGTCAAGGAGAGTGAGAACAAGAGCTTCAACATCACAAGCCCCACCAAATGAGGAAGACAATTCTGCTCAACCATTCCTTGGTGTGCCGCCACCAATTTTTGTTGATAATGATTGTCAAGAGTGGTATGGAGCAAGGTATAACACCTCTTTCATCATAGAGAAAGTACTTCCAACCAACATTGATCAAGAACTTGGAGTTGGCCCCTTGTTTGTCAATAGAGGATGGGAGTCACTTCTTCAAGTGGATGGATGCTACTACCTCGATTTGGTGAAGCAATTCTATGCAAATATTGACAAGGATCGTGATGGATATGAGTACACCATCAACACAATGGTGAAAGGTAAATACATTGTGGTTGATGAGGAATATTTGTGTCAATTGCTTGGCTTGAATAATGAGGGTAGTATGTTCTATTTCACTAATGTTGATGGAGAACAAAAGACCGCTACAGAGAGTACATGGAAAAGGAATGATGCTTTGAGAAGATTTAACGTTCCTCTTGGTATGGACAACCAAGGTAATAGGGAAGTAAAGGTCAAGTACATGGAACCTAGGGATAGACTTGTATGTTATTTGCTACATCATAATGTCATTCCTAGGAGTAGTAACAAGCATAAGCTTCGCATTGAAGACTTCTATGTTGTGGATAAGCTTTGTCATGGATTAGGCTTTTGTGATGGAAAACCAATGGCTAGGTTGTTGCTCTCAAGGATGTGGGAAGTTGTCAAACCCACCTATGATGATAAGACCTTTGTTTTTCCATTGTTGATTAGCAAGATTTTAATTAATGAAGGAGTTGAAGTCGATGGTGAATTACGCTTCAACAACGAAGGCAATGTCATCAATGTGAGTTCTTTAAGTCATTTGGGTATTAAGAGGCGAGTCATTGCCAATCGTGCACATTGGTATAATGTACATCGTAGGACTTATGAGCAAGGACTTGAACAACCACATGTGGCAGGACAACCACCCTTGGAAGTTGATGGAAAGAATTTCCAAGAGCTACCTATGAGACAATTCCAACAACTTATGGTTCAAGAGATGAGGCAACATAGAAGTGAGATGAGAGCTTACATGGAGCAAATGGAAGAGACCATGCGAGATTACATGGGCCAAAGAAGGCCAAGGATAGGCCGATGACTCTTATCCTTAGGACACTATATGTTTTGCATTTTATTTTTCTTATGTTTTGCATTTTATCATGACATTGCATGCATTTTTCTTTTATTTGTGTTTTTAATTTGTATTTGTCTTATTTTTATTTTGGATCTTATGAAAGACTTAAGTGTTTGGATGCTATGATTGATAATATGTTTGAATTAATTTGCTAAGATTGAGCTTCGACTTTCTTTGTGAATTAATCTCACATGTATTCAATTAATTTGATTGCCCCACTTATTGTGTTTTGGTTGCTAGTGAATGATTATTTGATTTGTCTAGAATTTTGAGGTCCTCTTTATAAGTCAAATTTATCATTTTGCACTTACTTTTCCAAAAATTTCAAAAGAGATCATTGAATTTTTTGTCAAATTACTAGCACAACACACATTGAGGACAATGTGTCTTTTAAGTGTGGGGGACGAATTAGTCTATTTGAAAGATCCTATTTTTCTATTTTTCTTATCTTATTGACTAGAGATAAATTTTTTTCAAAATTTTTGAAGAAAATTGAAATTGTTTTGTATTTGTAATAAGTTTTGATTTAATTTCCATGAGTATAGTCTTGTGTAATACTAATTTGGTTTAAAAACAATTGAAAATATTTTTCAAATTTTCTTATGTATAATTTCATTCTTTGATTAAGAAGTGTAATTATAAGGTTTTTCATACCCAAAAATGGTTTGACAAGTGTATTACTTCTAGAACTTGTGTTGAATCTTGCGTATAGAAGTATGTCATGGATATGTCAAAAACAAAGTGTGGGGGTATGAAGGGTAGCTAAAATCTTTTTAAAAGAAGTGTTCTCATGAAAGAGGAGAAGACATACTTCTAATCTTTCCATAGTTGTCACTCTTTAATTAATATATATATAATAATAATAATAATAATAATAATAATAATAATAAGGTTAGTAACCTTAAAAGAGGATTAGAGGCATGAAATGCGGAAGTATTGTCCCTCTGAAAAAAAAAGAGTGTTAGTAACCTCAAAAGAAAAAGGGAGTTAGTAACCCCTAAATCATGAACACTTTTAAGGTTAGTAACCTTATTTTCTTAAAAATAAGCCACCCTTTTAGCCCATTCTAATTTTTGATGAATATCCATGATATTACTTTTTCTTTGGAGATAGATGTAAATACAAGCTTATGGTAAGTTTTCCTTGTCAAAATCATCAAAGGTATGTTGATCTTAGAACTTACATTATTGATTGGAGTGATTTTGTGCATAGTTGATTTGAATCTTATGGTCTTTGTATTTTAACTAACTTATATTGCATTTGATTAGAAAATGTAGATCAAATTCTTAATTTGTTAGAGATACTATGTTTTCGAAAGTTTGATGTTTCTCGTCAATGTTTTCATAATGTTTGTGGATGTCGTTCTAGTTAAGAAAACCCTTAGGTGACATCACACCTCCTAAGTACCTCTATCAGTCTTAGGTTGAAATGGCTTGCGTTACGTGCTAAGTGCCGCCGTACACCTACGAAAGTGGAATCAATACATTGCTAGGGACTAGCAAAGCTTAAGTGTGGGGGAAATATGATCAGACCAAAATCATACATCTTTTTATTAGTTTTTTCCTATGCTTTTTGGGTATTTTATGCTTGATTATGCCTTATATTGGTCATATTTGTGTTCATAGGTGTTGACAAGAAGAAAAGTGCAAAATCATCAATTTTGTACCTTTGTAGAGCCTTTTTGGATAAAGAATGGAGCCAAGATGTTCGTGATTGAAGAGCTTGAAGAGTCAATTTTATGCTTATCAAAGTCATAAAGTTGATTGCTTAGTGTTTTCAAGGCAAAGGAGCAAAGACAAGTTCAAGGCAAGAAGACATGTCAAGGTGATGAGCTATGACACAGCCCATCTGGGTGATCAGGCAAAACACATGGGTGTTCAGACAAACCATGTGGGCACCCAACTGGAGTCGTGACACTGCCCACCTGGGTTCTCAAGCAAACCACATGGGTGCTCAAGGCAACCATGTGGGCGCCCAGGTGGAGTCGGGGTCCTTGTCCCGCGCGCGCCCAGCAGCCAGCGTCGACACTTCCAAGTCACTTCCTCTTGAAGCTACTTTAGTACTTTCCAGATTTGGCGACAATTCGGGAAAACAGCCATAACTTTTGATCCAGAGCTCCAAATGAGGCGTATGAATATGAATTGGAAAGCTAACTCCAAGAGCTACAACTTTCATGTTTTGGTCGAAGCCCAGATCTGATGTTTTCATGGACGAAAATGCCCCTGAAGTCTGCAGACAGAATCAGTCTTGGGCTTGACTTGCGTTTTTGATGAATTGAGCCCATATAACCTATTTGGGTCAGCTTGAAGATATGAAGAACAGCCAAGAACGTCCCTAGGGTTATTTTAAGTCATCTAGAACTCTAAATTAAACCCTAGGCAGCCCCCTATATATACCCTCTTATCCTAGAACCCTAGCATAGACAATCTCTCTCTCAACTTTTATTCTTAGGATTTGCGGTTTTGAAGAGGAGGTCGCCGCCTCCCTCTTCTCTTCCTATTTTCTTTGTAAGTTTTCCAGGCTCTCATGCATTAGAAACAATCCATGAGTAGCTAAACTCTTATACTTTTTTTCCTTAGGTATTTTTGATCAATGAATCTATGGTGAGACTTTTGTTCTTAATAATTTGATTTTTTAGTTTGAATATGTTTCTTATCCCTGTGCTTCATCTTATGTGTTCATATTTTGATTGATTTGGTGCACAACCTATCTTGAGATTTATGAATGCTATAGTTAGATTCAAGTTGGCTTGAATTAAGTCGATGTTGGTCCAAGTGACAATTGTAATTCTAGGAGTCCTAGGTTCAATGGGATTATCAAACCTTGTTGAAATCTATAGGCCGAATTGGAAATAGATGTAGATAAGTTTGGTATTGATTTATCATGCATGCGGAAAAGTAGATCTTAATGCTTGCTCTATGATTCTTCCCAGGGGGATGTTTGATTAGAAACAATAGAAATTAGTTTTGGCAATGGTGCGGACGAAGTTTTATTAGCATGTTTGAGGGTTGAGTATTCCTCTCCTCTACTAATTATTCAAGTGGAGTTGTTTAAGGTGTTAAGAGGATTACTTTATTCCAATGAAAGTTGATGTCTACGTCTAAGGCTATATATCGATTTGGGGTAATTTATGATTCTTAATTGATTGCAATTTAAGTTAAATTAATGCTTTGTGTCCATGATCCATGATTTATTAGATCAGAATATTTACCTAAAGGAGAAGATGTATGTTTTTAGTCCATTGTTTTTCTTAAACTATTTTCTAGATCTTTAGTTTTATTTTATTTCATTGGTTTCTAGTTTAATTTGTCTATTTTGAAAAACCCATAAAAATCCCCTTTGGTAAGACTTTATTTAGTGTAATTTGGATTTAATTTGTTTCCACCTTCTCTGTGGGATTCGACCCCTACTTGCCCTAGCTATTAGTTATTGGTTTGTGGGGATTTATCTTGTGATTTGATCAACGAACGATCAGCCGCATGTGCTCATCCTCTCCATGATCTCCATTGAGCTCTTCAATACCATGATGAGGCCTTGGCGCATCATCCCCTCTCCCTTGAAAAGGATTTGTCCTCATATCTGCATCATTGTCAAACAAGGTTAAGAACGAGACATTAAAAGTAGCACTTACATTACCATATTCACTAGGAAGATCTAGCTTGTATGCATTGTTGTTGATCCTCTCCAAAACTTGGAATGGACCATCTCCACAAGGTAAAAGCTTAGACTTCCTCTTCTCAGGGAACCTTTCCGTCCTTAGATGCAACCAAACCCAATCTCCAGGTTCAAAGATGACCTCTTTGCGCCCCTTGTTAGCATTCTTCATGTAGTGTTGTGTTTTCTTCTCAATTTGAGCTCTAACCTGTGCATGAAGATCCCTAACAAAATCTGCCTTGCGTTGCCCATCCATGTCAACTTGCACACTCAAAGGTAAACTCAACAAATCCAATGGAGTTAAAGGATTAAAGCCATACACAAAAGGTGAAAATCCAGTTGTACTATGTATGCTTCTATTGTATGCAAATTCAACATGAGGCAAACAATCCTCCCAAGTTCTTAAGTTCTTTTTAATCAATGCTCTAAGTAAGGTTGACAAAGTCCTATTAACTACTTCAGTTTGACCATCAATTTGACAAGTAGTTGAAAATAACAACTTAGTACCTAACTTAGCCCACCAAGTTCTCCAAAAGTGACTTAAGAACTTAGCATCTCTATCACTCACAATCGTCCTAGGCATTCCATGTAGTCTAACAATCTCTTTAAAGAACAAATTAGCTACATTAATGGCATCATCAGTTTTTAGTGCATGCAATGAAGTGTGCCATCTTAGACAACCTATCAACAACCACAAAGATAGAATCTTTACCTATCCTAGAACGAGGTAAGCCTAACACAAAATCCATGCTAATATGAGTCCATGGTTCATGAGGAATAGGTAAAGGAGTATACAAACCATGAGGTTTAGATGTAGATTTAGCTTGCAAACAAGTAATGCAACTAGAAACATGCTTTCCTACATCATATCGCATATTAGGCCAAAAGAAGTGTTCATGCAATATCTCATATGTTCTATCAACACCAAAGTGACCCATTAAACCTCCCTCATCTGATTCCCTCACAAGCACAAAACGCAAAGAACAAGTAGGTATACACAATCTAGATTCTTTAAACAAAAATCCATCATGCTTATAATACTTTCCAAATCTAGAATTCTCACATGCTTTAAACACATCACTAAAATAAGCATCACTAGCATATAATTCCTTAATGAACTCAAATCCAAGAAACTTAGAATCAAGCATGGAAAGTAAAACATACCTCATTGATAAAGCATCGGCTACAACATTCTCCTTACCTTTCTTGTAGCGCACCACATATGGAAAGGATTCAATGAACTCAATGAACTTGTATCGCACACCATATGGATTGAGTTCGATTTCTCTAATGGATGACCATCCACTAGGAATTTTCTCACAAAAGTAAGCTACAAACTTCCCTCCTTGTATCAAAACAAGTCCAATTCCTACAAAATCACTCAAAAAGACACAATATTGCTTGGAATATCTCCAGCCAAGTTGTTAGTACCCATTAGTGTATTTTGAAACAAAGGTGAGATCAAAACAGAATTCTCATGCATATCGCTCTTAATTGTCATCACAAACAACACTTAAATTAGGTTTAGTATCATCACTAACAACATCTAAAACACTCTTTGCAGCTAGGGTTGTTTTATAATCAAAACAATCAACAATTTTAGGTTCGGACTTACTCTTTTCTTTAGCCCTAAATTCATCATCCAATTTAGCAAAATCATTTCTCACTTTAATTTGATCTTTTAAAGCTTCTTGAAGTGATAAAGGAATTAGAGTAAAAGGCTTCTTACCATGCATAAAAGAGTACTTGTTTGTCTCACCATCATGCTTCGCCTTGTTGTCAAATTGCCAAGGTCTCCCAAGCAACACATGACAAGCTCGCATTGGTAGCACATCACACAAGACATCCTCTTTGTACCTGCCCAAAGAAAGAGTAACCAAAACTTGTTTGTTAACCCTAATTTCTTCTCTATCATTGATCCAACTTAAGCTATAGGGTTTAGGATGTTTAGAAGTAGGTAGTTGTAACTCTTTCACCAAATAATCACTAGCTATGTTTTTACAACTATCTCCATCTATAATCACACTACTAGGCTTTCCATTCGCATACATCCTAGTATGGAACAAATTCTCCCTTAGAACATCCCCTTTTACATAGGCACTCAAAGTTCTCCTATCAACCAAACTAAGTGGAGCTTGTTGATTTTGAGTTTTAGCCATAATTTTCATCCTTGCATCCATGGCATCTAATCTTTGCATAAGTGCTTGCATCATGGTATTCAAGTCATTGTTTTGATTTTGATCTCCCATTGTACCTACACATAAACAAAAGTTAGTAATAAAAATTCCTCACTAGTGTGTGTGTGCTTTACCTTTGTTGTGCTCTCGTGTTTGCACTTAACCTATGGATTGGCGATCCACTACTCTCTTAATGATCTCACAAGATTATGCATTTTTCTAGCTTCAATAGGCCTAATAAGAGCAAATTGTTAGAGCATCCTTTCTTCTCGTGACCTACTTGAGGAACAAACAATTAAGAGCAATAACTTGAGTGAATCAAACTAAGATTGTTCTATAAACAATCCAAACAGCCTTTTGTCTCCCAAACTTGCTGCACAAAACACAATCAACACAAATCAATCAATTCAATCAATTAGAAACCCTAGTACCACTTAGATCCAATTTTAAACCACTTGTATCCAATAGGGCTTCAATTCGAAATTCTGCAAAACAAACTTCAATTTACAGCAAAAGCAACCCAAGAATCTCAAACAAACAATCAATTAGGGTTAGATGCAAACAATTGACTCAATTGCTCAAACAAACCCTAATTCCCAAATTCCCAAATCAAGAACCCTAGTTCCTGGAAAAAATCGATTTCGACACAGATTTTTCTGATTTTTTTTTAATATTTTTCCCGGAAATATCACACTAAAGGAAGTCTAGATCTCAAATTTCAAAGCTTTCCGAGCTCAAACGAAGCTAGAATAAATTTCATTAGATTCTGGTAGAAAATTTTTTTATTTTTCTGATTTTTTCGATTAAACTACAAGGTATGAGGACTCCAAATCTGAATTTTTAAGTCGATTGGAGTTAAGATGAAAGCACAATAAATTTTTGAATTTTCGGAATTTTTAGATCTAGAAAATTTGAAAAACTTTGAGGGATGAGATGGATAAAAAATTGGTGATAGATGAATAGAAGGATAGATTTACCGATTGAAGATGACAACCTATGCTCTGATTAACAATTGATACGAATCTAGTTGTTTTAGATTCAAATCTAGCCTTGAAAATCTATCAAACTCGACTTGAACTCCTTCAACTTCTAGATGAGTAGATCGATGACCTTCACAAGGTGATTCCTCTTCTTTCGTCGGCCTTAAGTCTTCAATTAGACCTGCAATTGTCAACTCAAAAACACAAGATTCACAAACAATCAAGTTATCACAACTTAATTATTTGCTAGGACTCTACAAGATTGAAGAACCCTAAGTTTTGCTCAAACTAGAACAAAGAAGCTAAGATATTCAATTTGGGTGAAAACCTCAATTTATTAATCAACTCAACTTGTGTTTACAAGAGGGGGTTGGTGCCTTTATATAGGCAAAAGGGGGGGGGCTCCGATATAGAAAATCCTAAGCCCTAAGGGTAAAGGAAAAGGCTAGGAAGGAGCTAGGAAAGAGCTAGGAAAGATCCTACTCCTTATTCTACTAGGAAAAAAAATAACAAGTCCTATTAAAACAAGGATTGGACTTAGTCAAACAAGGCCCAACCCAATGTTATCTAAACTAAATAAATAGCTAATTAAAATAGAATAAATCCCATAATGGCCAAATTACAACTCCAATAGCCTAATACTCATCGATTTCAAGAGAAGTACATAACTTGGAATCCATGGGAATATTCCTTTGGTGATGATCTCCAATGGGCTTCAAATGAACTCCAATGGCCTTGAACTCGTCAAGATGAACTCTAATGAGGCCCAATAATGCTTCCTTGAACCTTTTAGCTCTTGCTCTTGTCATTGGGCCTAATGGCATCTTCAATGGATCAATTGGCATCTTAGCCAATTCCAATAAGCTTGAAACCTTCTCCAATGAGCTTGGAACCTTCTCCAATGAGCTTGGAACTTGCTCCAATGAACTCCTAGTATCTTCAAGCTTCTTCAAGCCTCCTTGCCGCATGTGCTCATCCTCTCCATGATATCCATAGAGCTCTTCAAGACCATGATGAGTCCTTGGCGCATCAGTAAAAGTGTGCCAGTTTGTGTTGGGAGTGTGTGAGCTTGTGAGTCCATGTGGATGGCACACGTCTGCTGTTGTACTAATCTGCTGTGTGCTGGCTTACACTCCTTGATGTGTATCCATCTCACTACAGTCTGTGCCTGTTGATTTTTGCCATTTGAAGTTGACTATATTGATCTATTGGTTATCTTTTGAGGGTGTTTCTTACCCACAATACTCTGCTAGCAGTTGAGTATGTTTAGAGACAAAGCCTGATATGCCCAGAACTTGGTCTGCAAGTTTGGTTAAGCACTTTGATCCAAGTGCGCGACACTGATGTTTTGAGATACGTAGGACTGATTCAACACTTTCAACAGTGCCTTTCGGTGCACTTCAGAATTCAACAATATTCTAAGAATGGAGATCCTAGCAGGCAACCTGTTCAATTGTTCGATTACTCGGTACTCACTCTGCTTGATGATCTTTAAAAATTCACATTCTTCATGTTCTGATACTAGCTTCTCAACAGTTTCCTCTTCTTTGAGCCTGATTGCTTATCC
The DNA here is from genome assembly GCA_001974825.2 of Corchorus olitorius. Lineage (NCBI taxonomy): Eukaryota > Viridiplantae > Streptophyta > Magnoliopsida > Malvales > Malvaceae > Corchorus > Corchorus olitorius. The sequence goes on along the minus strand of AWUE01022702.1, from coordinate 84,818 downwards.
TGATTTCCTTATACCGGTTTCTGGAGCTACAATTTCCTCCCTCCTTTTTTGGGCTGGCTCTATCATTTCAGGTGAGTACACCCTTCCACTTCTGGTCATTCTACCAACACCTGTCACATTAGTCGAACTGCCATCCCAGATGATGTAGTCACACTGAAATCATACTTCCACGACACTTGGTGGCTATCTGTATAAAGAAATGGTTGTGGGGGTTTCACAACTATAGACGCTACTGGCTTTTGCATATGAGCTGGGAAAACTGTTGGTGGTTTCGGCACAAAAGGTTCGGATGCTCCCATAGGAGGAGCTGGCACAAATGGTTGTGTGTTTTTAACCCTAGGTGCGGGCACAAAAGGTTGCACATGCTCTTCGATGATCACATTTACTTCTTTCTCCCTGTTTTCTACATAGAACTCAATCCTTCCATCATTCATTAATTCCTGGACCTTATCCTTAAAATAACGGCATCCCTGAATTCTATGCCCCATCCCATGATATGGGCATATTTCATCTATTTCCTCTCCTCTGAATTCCCCTAGGACTACCATATTTGCTTTTACGAAAGCTCTGTAGACTGTTTCCATCGGAGTAATAACTTCTCGAATCTGACTTTTAACAGTTTCACTTTTGCCGATCATTCCTACTTGATTCCTACCATGGTTGGGTAATGGATTAGTAGCAGCTGCATTTGCAAAGCTTAACTTTCCTGTTTTCACCAACTCTTGTACTGCATACTTCAATCTTAAACAATCTTTAGTAGCATGCCCCTCGGATCCCGAATGGTAATCGCAGTGAGCGCTAGTATCAAACCATTGTGGTCTTGGGTGTCGTACAGGATTGGAATATGGTACCCTTTCTAGTAACCTCTGTTGCAATAGTTGAGGCAAAAGCTCAGTATAGGTGTATGGTATAGGGTCAATTGGGACTCTTTCCTTTATCGGGTCTTTCCCTCTTGGCCAATTTGCTGAATTTCTCTGTTGAATTGTTGGGGGTGTGCTAGTACGTTGGTTCGGAGGTCTTGGTTGGAAAGGTGTTCCGCCAACAGCACTAGCATTTCTAGGGTATTAGTTGTGGTCAGAGCTCGTCTGATAGTGAAGGTAGTACCCCCGGGGTCGATAATTGTACCCATAATTCCCCACTGGCCGAGGATTGTACTACTGTCCCTGACTCCTGGGTCGAAAATCCGCTTGTCCTATCGAGTGTACTTCCCCTTCCTTCTTCTTATACCCTTTCCTAGCATGATCACCTACCTCATCTAGGTACCCCATTTTAATTGCCGCATCCATGGCCTCTCCAATTACTATTAAGCTCGAGAATGAGTCTGTGATCTTTGGGAGGCCTTGAAGTACTCTTTAGGCAAGGTTCTCAGAAATAAATAGTTTACTTCTCTTTCGGGTAGTGAGGGAATCAACATGGCTACCTCCCTGAAACGTTAACCATAAGCCGTTAATGATTCGTCTGGCCTCCTTGACATGATTGTCAGAGTATCTCTAGTGGGAGCCAAATCCATTAGATATCTAAAATGCGCCAGAAAGGCCTTGGTCATATCACTCCAGCTCTCAATACTTCTTGGGTCCAGTTGATTGTACCATGTGATCGCTGACCCAGTCAAGCTGAACATAAAGTTGTACATCAGAAACCTATCATCAGTTGAAAAAGGTGTCATCTTGTTCTAAAAACTGAGCACATGATCTCTAGGGTTCTTCGTTCCGTCATATTTCTCAAATTTCGGCATTTTAAATTTTGGAGGGATGACTACCCCTTCGGCCAAAGCGGTATTTCCAATACTGGGGATCTCGTAATCCTGTACTCCGTCCACACCCTTCAACCCATCCTCTATTCTGCCTTCAATCTTCTGCCAAAGTTTCTCTTCTTCGACCCCTTTGTTTAAATTATCTTCCTTTGTCAGATCAATAGGTGTGGTTGCAGCTATCCCTGGCTGATTCAAATAAGAGTGGTCCTGCGGCAAGGATGTAGATGACATGCCAACCCTAGTATAAAGCCCTGGACAGGAAAGTCCCATCTGTTATTCCTGATAGTGATGAAAGATTGAACTGTGCCCCACTAGATGTTAAAGGATCTGAGACAAAAGGCCTATTTGCCGTTCTCGATAGTGGTGGGAAGACGAATTGGGTTCCACCCGATGCGAAAGGATTAACATTCTCAGTTGCTACCCCTGCCAAGCCTGAACTCGTTCCAGTCAATCCTGAGTTTGCTCGGAACATCCCTCCAATCAGGTCCTCTATATTTTGAGTTTCGTCCGCCAAGTTTTTCCCTTTCATCAATTGCATCAACATTCCTTTCATTTGCTCCATCAGAGCATTTGTAGCTTCTTCTCGGCGCTTCGCCTCTCCAGCCCGGCGAGCCATCTCTTCTTTCATACGCTGAATTTTTGCAGTTTGCTTGTCCATTTTCCAATTGCTGGACCTAGTGTTATATTGTCGAGTTTGCTGGTACTGTTTTCTGGGTCGTGCTATCTTGATACTTTTCCTGAGTTAAATGCCAAAAAATGTTATTATCTTATTATTAATTTTATTTTAACACTTTTTAACATGCAATGACAATGTGGGACCCCTGCCAATGGCTGGTCAGAACTCCACAGGACAAAAGTCGTGGCCGTCACAAGTATTGTTATCAATCAGGGCTTTTGTCCTTATGCCCATGATGTTATGATGCATGAACCCATTCATCATTTAAGATAGAAAGAGAGACTTGGGAATTATTATCTCGTAATACCATAAGAGCAGAATCTCCATTAATTTAAAGCATCCATAAACCATTGTCTTGAAACTTAAAATATAACTTAATTACAGGTCATTGTCTGAACTGGAATATAAACTAGAAGTACTTTAGTTACAGGCCTTTAACTGTTCACAAATAACATTAATACTTAAAAAGTAACTATTCTATTACAAGAGCTTCAATGTTTTCCCACGAACTGCTGGAAGTAGGGCAAGGGCTTCATTGCATTTGCTGACGGTCCCATCTAAGAAAGCAGCTACTGGTTGGAGGCGCTTGTCGAAGGGTGCTACACAAGGCAGTACATTTCTAGCCTGATCCCTGATATCTTCTATCTGTGTCAGCCCAATCTGGGTCTGTTCCAGCAAGAAACGAATCTGATCACACCTCTCCTGATAAGCCCTTTGCTGGGAGAATCTTGCTCTTTTAATGAGTAACATTCGAACCTGAGCTTTGCATACTGCTCCTTCAGGTTTCTAAGCATCCCATTTACTTCCTCAAATTCCTTCTTGTTCAACTTAGCTGCCTTCTTGTGGAACTCTAAGGTTGCTTCTACCTTGGCTTTTGATGATTCAGCTGCCCTCACTCTGGCTTTTTCCTCCTCTAGTTTGCTCTGGGCCCTCCACTTTCCTCTCTGGTTCTCTTTAGGTCACGGCCCAAAATCTTCACCTGCTGTTCTTCAATGGAACCCTCTCCTTTTTCAAATTTCAGCCTCTCCTGATAATATCTTGTTGCAAGGTGACTAGCTTTGTTTCTCTTTGTCAACCTTGCCACTTCCTTGCATTCGTTCTTAAAGTCCCCTGTGAGCTTCAGATTTGTAGCATCAACTTTTTCTTTCAACTTCCTCATGTCCTTGACTTCCTCCTCGGCTTCTCTTAGCTTTGCTTCTGTTTCTCTAGCTCTTCTTTCTACCTCTTCTTTCTCCAAAAGCAGCTGTTGGTTGACTCTTTTTAATCTTTGGGCTTCAGTACCCTCTCTTTCCCTTTCAAATCGAATGGTTAGCCTCATGAAGATATCTTCCATTTCTTCACCCACTACTACATTGGGATTGCTAGGAGGGGGCACTTGGATGTCCTTCACTCTTTTGCGGTGCCAATCATGGTATTATGGTGTAACTCATGTAGATCTCCTAAATTTCCCCACAAAGGTCATTTGCTTGAGTGTTTCCCGAAGCTCCAATGCCTTCTTCTCCGAACCTTCTTTTCCATATTCTATATCCACTCTATTCAGACCATGAGGGGCTAGAATAAACTGTTCACCTCTAAATTGCCTTCAGACCATCACAGGCGAGTAGCTTGTAACACCCCACAATCCAAACAGAGGAACCCATGGATTGGATCCACAGTAGTAAGCCACAGGGGTTGGGTGAAACCATGGGGCGACCCATTTAACTTTATCACTTTTATGGGTCCTAAGGAATTGCATCCATTGCGCCTTGGTTTTGCTCACATGTCATTACCTTGCAAGGTACTCCCGTATTGGATTCGCTGGTTCTAACTCATAAATTGGCTTTGTAAACAGAGAATTAACACATTGGAAATGCCCCTTGAACCAGATAGTCAATAGCTGGGCACACCCTTTGAATCTTCCTCCTTCCTTACGACAATGGTTCAAGGATTTTATGGTTTCTGCAAGGATAGCTGGGACTGGATTGTTGCCCCTTTTGATAGAATCGACTAAGTGAATAACATTCTCATCGATATGGCCAAGTGCCCTGGAAAAGACTACCATTCCATAAACCAGTATAGCCATAACATCCTGCCCCTCTGGAGTGTTTGGATTATCTCTCACAAAGTCCATGAGACATCGAATTGCTAGCCTACTGGAATACCCTTTGCTTTTCCAATACTTATTAAATGTTGTCTTTTGGAGTCCCATGAGATCGGCCATGACAGATGGCGGTGTTGACTTGTTCCCCTTCATATAGACTCTAGAATCTTTACTAATAGACTTGAACATTAGAAGCTGAGCATATTCCTCAATGGTTGGGACCATATCTACTTCATTAAATGTGAAACACCGATATGAATGGTCCCAATATGGAAGCATCCCTCTGAGCATATTATAATCCACTTCCACCTGGATAAGCTGCACAACCGCCCCATACTTTTCGGCAAATTCCTGTTCAGACATCCTCATCTTTCTCCACAACTCCCAAAGTTCAGCAAAATCATTTTGTTTCAAGTCCATATGAACCAGATCTGGAACCTCTGATTGAAAACCCTCAGACAGATTATCCCCATAGAGTTTCTGAGCTAACATGTTTCTGTGCTGGACGTGTGCCGGGTGCCAGTCTTTCAAATGCTTCGGAACAAATGATGATCTACCTATTATGGATGTAAAATGCAACAAAGAAAAAGACAAAGAAAAGGGCAAACAATAAAAGAAATCAATTAGCATCATATAAAGGAATAAACTATTGAATTTAAACAAATAATAATACACGGGTGCCCCTTAAATAACAAAACATTTTCTGATTTTTGAAAACTCGAGCCTTGGGCTCTTTATGGGTAGGGAGTCCAATAGTTAGGGTAATACAATTACCCATTTTTCCAAGGTCATAATAACAGATAAGGAAATAAGGGCTAAATGCGTAATTTGGGTTCTAACGTTTGCCACAAACTACAATTCAGGTTCCACCATTATCTCTTGTGTCAATTTAGGTTATAACGTTATCGAGTTGTGTCAATTCAGGTAAAATTACAATTAGCTTACCTGCGTCTATTACACGCGCTCTGACATACTCTGACATGCTGACGTGGATATGCCAACACGGAATTGTCAGAATTTAATAAAATTGAAAAATAAAAAAATGACTTTTTTTTTTAGTTTTTTTTTTCTCCAGATCTTTCTTCTTCTCCTCCTTTCAGCAAAAATTGGAATTGGATTTAACAGAATAAGTGATAATACACAAAGTTGATAATGTAGTGAAATTCATTTAGCAAAGCATTCATCCCAACAAAATACACACAAAATTGAGTTGAATACTCTTCAACCCATGTCCTGTAATTATTTTCGTAAACCCTATAATTAAAAAATCAAACCATTCCAGAATCCATATTCAGTTATTGTCAACAAACAAACAACATGAACACAATATCAAATGTCCATTCAAACAACTTTTTTTTTTAGGCAGAGTGAGTTTTTTTATTAAGAAAGAAGCACCGTTAAGTGCTACTTACACAAACAAAACAGAAGCAGTAGAACAGAGCAGACAAAACGTAGAACAGAGCAAACCAAGACAAATGAGGAAGACCAACAAATAAAAAAGAAAACATATAACAGAGTTGGCCTAGTCTCTCGCCACCAATTCGAATTATGCAATCAAGTTTTAAGAAAATTCCTAATTTTCCCCTAAAAATCTCATACTTCCCCATTAAAAATTTCACAGCTTGACTAGTAACATGAAACATAAGAAAAATCTTGGGATTATAGGAAGAACGGAGAAGAAGAATCAAAATTGAGAATAGAACCTTTTCCCTAGTTTGAGCAATAAAAATTCCCCATAAAAAACCCCTATCTTTTTCCCTTTAGTCACAAATTAGCCAAATATCAGCACATCCCCAGACTTGAGTTCAACCTTTTCTACATTGTAAAATTCTGATTTTCTTGATTTTCCACCAAATATCAAGCCATGAACTCAACCGTGTCCTAAATTCAAGTAGATCCCCACCAATTTTTATTCAGTCACCATATAAAATACTGTTGAATCTCCAAAATAAAAAGAAGATTCCAATGCAAAGAATCTGGTTTTCAAGAAGAAAGAAATAAAATTTAGTCCAAAGCATTTGAACCAGAACAAGCTTTTAACACAAGGCTCCAAACCCATTGCACCATAAATCTTTTCTATCCCTCATAACTTGACCAGTATATCCTCCACCACCGTCGATTCCGTACAACCCTTGGCATAGATCCCAATCTCTATCGGGGCTGTTGGATCCTCTCTGGCATACCACGCATTCATTAACGTGTTCGTCAGCAGCCCCAGTAATCATCCTGCCCAACCTGATGTCTTCGTTCGGCAGGGATAAAGCTCCTGGTCTGATTGAAAACGGTTTTCCACCGTTCGGAAAAGGAAGCAGAAGACAGAGAAGAATTGGGTTTAACTTTTTTTTCAAATAAAATTATCTTTTATTTATTTTTACTATGCCACGTGGCCAATAAATTCCACGTAGACAATTCTACGCGAGTTATTAGCGCGTGTAAAATCAACTACGGTTTCGTCTAATTTTATTCTGAATTGACACAACCCGATTACGTTATATCCTAAATTGACACAAGAGGTAACGTTAGAACCTGAATTGTAGTTTGCGGCAAACGTTAGAACCTAAATTGCGCATTTAGCCAGAAATAAGATAGTAAAGGTAAGAAATGTTCCTTTTGTGTACCTAGGTTTGCTTTCACGAGGTTTGGCTCTAACTAGGCAAAGATATCAAGGTAGCTATATGCTGGGTAAGGCTTTATACTGTGTCTAAAGGTTCCCAAACTGTCCTTACTGACGCCACTATAGGCTAGTAAGGCCCCCAATCCTCACCCATTGTAGGCTCATTGGAAAGGATTCAGTCTGAGTGGAAATCTTTACCACAAACCCAACCCATAATTACTAAACTACCCCCAAGAGAAACAAAGCAGAAAAGTTAAGCAAAACATATATACAGAAATATGAAAACATGTAAGTATGAAAAAGCAAAAAGATAGGCATGAAAAAACAAGAATAATCAAGCACACAACCAAATATGCAAACCCTAGTCAGCTCTAAACTAGCATCCAGTTCGACTCTCTAACGATCCCCAACGGAGTCGCCAAGTTGTCGCAACGTTCAAGTCTGATGTTCCAAACCCTAGCGCTGAACGACTTAAAGGGGAAACTACCGTTACCATCCATGGGAGTCGCCACTAATCTTTTTTATGGTGTGATTAGCCACCTACCAAATTATTAGACCTAATGTTACCCGATGCTTGGCTTGGGTTACACTAAACCTAATAATGTCTGCTAAACCAGAGATTTTATGGTTTGAGAGTCGGGTACGTGTGGGGAAGGATTATCACCCCCACGACGCCCGTCAAAAGACCACTGACTAGTCTAGACTTAACAATTGGTTTCTAGTATTGGTTGTTTCCATTTTTAAGAATTTTCATGCCATTAACTCCTTTTTTATCTTTGAAAAAAAAAAGATTTTATTCCTTCTTTTGGGTTTTTCTTTAACCATTAATCTTTTTTCATTTTCCTTGATTACCCTAGATTGAACCCATTTTATTACTGGTTATTATTTTTCCTTGATCCTTAATTGCAATGAAGCACGTTGATTGCTGGTTTCCTTAATTACACCGAATTAAGTTGACCACCAATCTCCTTAATTACACCGAATTAAGTTGATTACCAATTTCCTTAATTACACCGAATTAAGTTGATTACCAATTTCCTTAATTACATCGAATTAAGTTGGATACCAATTTCCTTAATTACACCGAATTAAGTTGATTACCAATTTCCTTAATTACACCGAATTAAGTTGAATACCAATTTCCTTAATTACACCGAATTAAGTTGAATACCAATTTCCTTAATTTTGTTTCTTGATATCTCTCTTTTTTGTGTTTTTTGTCTTTGTGAGAAAACCACTTTAAAATACCAACCTTTTTTAATTTTGAAGAAAATAACTTTATTAATCCCTTTTCAATTTCCCTTTTTTATTCCCTTAACAATTAATTGAAAATTACTAAGTCTAGCCCTAGATGCATGAATGCACATGATGCATGTTTTCCGGTTAAATGTAATTTTTACCAAATATTTATACGAGGAACACCATCTGGGCACCCGCCGCTCATACTGGCTAAGATCCCATCCGAAAATTCCAAGCCTAGAAAGGATGAATTGAGACCGATAAAGATGGTTTAAGTCCCAATTATCGTTCTACCATCGGGTCATATTTATTAATTTCAAATGACTTAGCATAATAAATAATATATAGAATTTAAATATGATGCATATGGAACCTACTTAATCTCTAAGTTCAAAATTTATTCCACCTTAAAAGTCCTATAATGAATTAGACTTAGCCTTAAACAAAACCTTAAACTCACATAAATCAAAACATAAAGCCCAACCTTAAACATCTCAAACCCAAATTAACAAGACAAGTCCATCCCCATATAAGCAAAACCCAACAAGAATTATGACCCACTATAAGACCCAACACAAATTAAAGCCCAAATGACATATGTATATAAAGGTGAGGCCCAAAACAATTAAAGCCCACATCATCCATTTACTAATTAAAGGTCCAACAGAAATTAAAACCCAAATTATGGAATAAACAAACCTAAACCCAACATCTTTTCTTTAAGCCCAAACAAAAACATGAACTCAATGTAAAAGGGGAGGCCCAAATCATGACTCTAAGCCCGAATAACAATTGCAGGCCTAAGCTAATGTACCAACTAACCTTACCCAATCCTTTTTGTTTTTTTTTCTTTTTTGTTCTAGCTTCTAACCTAACGGCCCATGCGTACTATATGTATATACTCTATAATCTGACATGAACTATCTCCATTCGAATTAAAGCCATTTTTAAGAAGCTAAGCCATTATTATTCCTACTTAGCTACTTACTTAAGCTGTGGGCACTAAATTGATAACAAACAGGAATTCCTTGGGCAATAAACAAATTAAATAGGGACCTACCCGAATGATAAAAGAAATCAATGTGATACTTAAATAATAAAGGGGGGCCTAACTGACTAACTAAACAAACATGGCATTTAAAATTGTAAATAAAGCATGAATATCTCAAAACTATAAATACTATAATCTTTACTATTTTCAGAAATAAACAACAATACCTAAACCAAATTCCTCTCTCTCCAAGCCAACAGGAAATCTCCCCCCCACAATATCAGTCACCGTGCGCCGCTGTCCCCGGAGTTTAGATACTGTATTTCGTGCCCAAAGTTCACTGATCGGCTCGTACAAGCTTCCTCTCTCCAAATCTGTGGGTGGTTTCGCTAGATCTGGTTCCAAGACCCTCGAACCACTCAAACCGGTCCCGAAAGAAAGAGCCTCCGATCTCGAAATCTAGCCACTGGCTGGAGTCGATTTCAAGATAAGTCTCTCTTCTTACTCTTCTCAACCTTCTGACCAAATGATTCTTGAATCTAACGCTTCTAACAATTAACTCTATCTAATCCGAAACTAATCCCTATTTAAAATCTTCTTACGGGAGCATGAAACTACAAAAGTGAAAAGCAAGGGAAAAAAATGGCTTGGGTATGAAGGTAAGGGTTTCCTGATGTTGCTGTGGAATTGAAAGTCCTTTTTTTTGGGTAAAAATGAATCTTTTTTTTGTGTTCTACCGGGTTTCTACAAGACTGGAAAGAGAGGGTTCAAGATCTTCTTTTTTTGGTGATTTTTGAATTGGTTGTTTAAGTATGGAGGAATATGAGCTTTTTTGTTTTTTGATTGAGTTTCTGTAAGACTGGAAAGGTGAAAAAAGGAACTAGGGTTCCCGGAATCTTAGCTTTCTAGAAAAAGAAAGGAAACGGCTAGGGTTTTTTTTTGGGTTCTGTCTTGGGATCTGTGTCTGTGTTTGGTTTGAGGAACAGTGGGTATATATATTGGTGTTCATGCTTGAGATGGAAGGCTAAGAATCCATCCTTATTTTGATCTAACAGTCTGGAGTTAATCCTATGTGGCTCTGTTGGCTGAACTCTCTGATTGGTCTTTATTACCAATGTGTCTCTTGGAGTGTATCTGCTAGTTTGTGTTGGGAGTGTGTGAGCTTGTGAGTGATGCGCCAAAAGCTTATCAAGGACATCAAGATGACAATGGAGATCGTGGAGAGGAAGATCATGGAGTGCAAGGAAGCATGGAGAAGCATGAAGATCAAGGAGGATGCGCACAACATGTTTCAAGCACTAAGGAGTTACCAAAGATGCCATTTGATCCATTGAAGATGCCATTAGGTCCAATGACAAGAGCAAGAGCCAAGAGATTCAAGGATGCTTTAATGGGCTTTGTTCGAACTCATCTTGAAGATATGAAGTCCCTTGAAGTTCAATTGAAGACATTTGGAGATGATTTGAGCAAGGAAAAACCACCCAAAGACAAGCTCATCACTTTGCTTGCTTTTAAAACTTAATTGAAGTTTCTGATGGCACCCAGGAGCGGGTAGGGCTACCCAGAACCGGGCACCATCAGAAAAGACCTTAAAACAAGTCTGAGGTTACCCAGGGCCGGGTAGGGGTACCTGGGGGCGGGTCACCCCGAGATTTATTTTTATTATTGCGTTTTGTTATTTACTTTTCCTAGTTGGACTTGGAATTAGGCTATGTGTGCCACCCAAGGCTTTATTTTTGGATAGTTTTGGTTGATCCTTTGCCTATATAAAGGCATCAACCCCCTCTTTTGTAATCAAGTTAAGTTTATCAAATAAAGAGAGTTTTCTTTTGAAAATTTAGCTTCTTTGTTCTAGTTTGAGCAAGCTTAGGGTTCTTCAATCTTGTAGAGTCCTAGCAAGCAATTAGATAGTAATTATCTAGTTGTGTTTCTTGTGATCTTAGGTTGACAATTGCAGGTCTAATTGTTCATCTAATTCCGACGAAAGAAGATATAATCTTGGTGAAGAGTACAAGTGGACAAGAACTAGAAGTTGAAGTTGTCAAGTTCATTTTTGGAGGCTTTTCAAGGATAGATTTGAATATAAAACAACTAGATCCGCATCAATTAGTATTCAGAGCATAGGTTATCATCTTCAATCGGTAAATCTATCCTTCTATTCATCATTCATCAACTTTTTCCTTCATCAAAAATCTCATCGCAAGTTCTTGATTTCAAAACTGCAGAAACTTGTGAATTTTTTTCCCGATTCATTATAGCTCCAATTGCTTTGAAATTTCAGATTTGGAGTCCTCATACATTAGGGTTTAATCGAAAAAAACAAAAAAAATTTCGGCCAAAAACTTGTGATTTTTGTTCTAGATTCGTTCTTGGTCGGAAAGGTCTGAAATTTGAGCTTTAGTGTTTTTTCATAGTGATCTTTCTGGGAAAAATATTGAAAAATTAAAAAAAATTAATTTGATTCATCGATTTTTCCAGGGGGTGTTTTTAGGGTTCTTAGTTGTGCTTTTGAGCTAATTTGTGCAATTAACCCTATTTGGAGTTCTTTGGTGAAATTGATTGTGTGTGTGGGTATCTTGGGTTGCTTTTGCTGTGAATTAAGGTTTAATTTGAAGAATTTCAGGTTGGAACCCTATTGGATTCAAGTGGTATAAAATAGGATTTAAGTGGTACTAAGGTTCTTGATTGTTGAATTGTGTTGTTTGTGTTACTTTAATTGGATTTGTGCAGCAAGCTTTGGCGACATAAGGAGGCTGCAATAATTGGTTTGGTTTGATCAGTTACCTTTTGATTCACTCTAGTTTTGCTACTAATTGTTTGTTCCTCAAGTAGGTCACGAGAAGAAAGAAGTACTCTTACTACTTGCTCTTATTAGGCCTATTGAAGCTAAGAAAAAGGCAAATTGTGTGAGATCATCAAGAGAGTAGTGGGCGGCCAACCCTTAGGATTGTGTGCAAACACGAGAGCACAACAAGGTATACACACACAAACTTGTGAGGAATTTTTACTACTAATCTTTTTCTTTTTTGTATGTACAATGGGAGATAGAGGAGGTGGCGAAAATCAAGCCAATGATTTGGCTACTATGATACAAGCCTTGATGCAAAGAATGGATGCCTTAAACAATGAAGTTCAACAAATAAGGCAAGAAAGGGCTAATCAAGCTCAATTACCACCACCACCACCACCACCAAGGGTAGGTGGTTTGGTAGATGAAGTTAGAGAAAATTTGAGGCCTAGAAGAGTGGTTGATAGAGATGAGCCTAGGGACAATATCAAGTACACAATTCCTAAGTTCAATAGGAGAGGGACTCCAGAAGATTACTTGGATTAGGAGTCAAAATTGGACATGTACTTTGATTTTCACCCCTATGCCAAATCCAAAAAGGTACAAATTGTTATTCTTGAGTTTGTTGAGAATGCTTTGAATTTGTATAATCAATTGGTGCAGTCTAGGAGAAGAAATAGGGAGAGGCCAATTGATACATGGGGCAAATTGAAAAGTGTTATGAGGAGGAGATTTGTGCCTAGCTACTACATCAATTCACTTTATCAAAGATTGCAATCATTGAGGCAAGGGTCAATGAGTGTTAATGAGTACTATTCGGAGATGATGTTGTTGATGTCTAGGGCTGAAGTTGAAGAAGTGCCACAAGCAACTATGGCTAGATTCCCTGTGGGCTTGAATAGGGAGATTCATGGCATTGTGGAGATGCAACAACACTATGACTTAGAGGAGATGTTGCAACATGCCTTGAAGGCCGAAGGTCAAGTTAAAAGGAATAGTGTGGCCAAAAGGGGATTCACATCATCAACTAGCTCTTGGAAAACTCCTTACAAGAAAGAAGAGAAAACACTAATCAAAGAGAAGAGATAGTGCCAAAAGCCTTTGTAAGTCCCAAAACCGATTCTAAATCTTCATCTAGTTCTTCTTCTAAATCTCACATTAAGTGTTTTAAGTGTCAAGGATTTGGTCACTATGCAAAGGATTGTGTGAACTAGAAGGTGTTATACTTTAATGATCATGGTGAACTTGTGAGTGAAGATGAAGAATTTAACTTAGGTTCTAGTGGAGATAGAGATGATGAAAGGGAGGATGTGGCTACAAGTGATGATGATGATGATTTACCAACACTTAAAAATTTGGTCGCTAGGAGAACTTTGAGTGCATATGTTAAAGATGATGTGCAAAACAAAAGGCAGAACTTGTTTCATACTAGGTGTTATGCAAATGGGAAGCCTAGTAGTGTGATTATTGATGGTGGGAGTTGTACAAATATAGCTAGTGTTTATTTGGTGAAGGAGTTGCAATTACCCACTACTAAACATCTAAAACCCTATAGTTTAGGTTAGTTCAATGATAGAGAAGAGATTAGGGTTAACAAACAAGTTTTAGTTTCTCTTTCTTTGGGCAGGTACAAAGAAGATGTTTTGTGTGATATTTTGCCAATGCAAGCATGTCATGTACTACTTGGTCGGCCATGGCAATATGATAACAAGGTGAAGCATGATGGTGAGACCAACAAGTACTCTTTTATGCGAGGTAAGCATTCTTTTACTTTAGTTCCTTTATCACCTCAAGAAGCTTTGAAAGATCAATTGAAATTGAAAGAGGATTTTGCTAGATTAGAGGCTAAATTTAGGGCTAAAGAAAAGAGTAAAACAAACCCTAAATTGCATGATGTTAAAATCGCAAAGGGGGCTGTTTTGGTGGATAGTTCTAAGAAAATTGTTAAAGAATGCATGTTAGCTACTAAAAGTGAGATTAAGAATGCTTTGAAAGATAATTATGTTTTGATCTTACTTTTGCTTAAAAATACACTTTTGAGTACTAACAACTTGGCTGGAGAACTTCCAAGCAAAATTGTGTTTCTTTTGAGTGATTTTGTAGGAATTGAACTTGTTTTAATGTAAGGAAGAAAGCCCGTAGCTTATTTTAGTGAGAAATTCAATGGGCCTGCATTGAACTATCCAACCTATGAAAAGGAGCTGAATGCATTTGTGCGTGCATTGCATGATGTACAATACAAGAAAGTTAACATGAAAGGCTCAAATATGACTTGTGATTGGAAGCATGAAGATTGTGTTTGGTTGCATCTAAGGAAGGAGAGATTTCCTGAGAAGAGGAAATCCAAGCTTTTACCCCGTGGAGATGGTCCATTCCAAGTGTTGGAGAGGATCAATAACAGTGCCTACAAGCTAGACCTTCCTAGTGAGTATGGTAATGTTAGTGCTACCTTTAATGTTTCTGATTTGTCTTTGTTTGATAATGGTTCAGATTTGAGGACAAATCCTTTTCTACAGGGAGGGAATAATGCGCCAAAAGCTTATCAAGGACATCAAGATGACAATGGAGATCATGGAGTGCAAGGAAGCATGGAGAAGCATGAAGATCAAGGAGGATGCGCACAACATGTTTTAAGCACTAAGGAATTACCAAAGATGCCATTTGATCCATTAAAGATGCCATTAGGTCCAATGACAAGAGCAAGAGCCAAGAGATTCAAGGATGCTTTAATGGGCTTTGTTTGAACTCATCTTGAAGATATGAAGTCTCTTGAAGTTCAATTGAAGACATTTGGAGATGATTTGAGCAAGGAAAAACCACCCAAAGATAAGCTCATCACTTTGCTTGCTTTTGAAACTTAATTGAAGTTTCTAATGGCACCCATGAGTGGGTAGGGGTACCCAGGGCCGGGCACCATCAGAAAAGGCCTTAAAACAAGTCTGAGGCTACCCAGGGCCGGGTAGGGGTACCCGGGGGCGGGTCACCTACGGATTTATTTTTATTATTGCGTTTTTTTATTTATTTTTTCCTAGTTGGACTTGGAATTAGGCTATGTGTGCGCCCAAGGCTTTATTTTTGGATAGTTTTGGTTGATCCTTTGCCTATATAAAGGCATCAACCCCCTCTTTTGTAATCAAGTTAAGTTTATCAAATAAAGAGAGTTTTCTTTTGAAAATTTAGCTTCTTTGTTCTAGTTTGAGCAAGCTTAGGGTTCTTCAATCTTGTAGATTCCTAGTAAACAATTTGATAATGATTATCTAGTTGTGTTTCTTGTGATCTTAGGTTGTTCATCTAATTCTGACGAAAGAAGATCTAATCTTGTTAAAGAGTACAAGTCGAAAAGAACTAGAAGTTGAAGTTGTCAAGTTCATCTTTGGAGGCTTTTCAAGGATAGATTTGAATCTAAAACAACTAGATTCGCATCAGTGAGTCCATGTGGATGGCACACTTCTGCTGTTGTACTAATCTGTTGTGTGCTGGCTTACCCTCCTTGATGTATATCCATCTCGCTACAGTCTGTGCCTGTTGATTTTTGCCATTTGAAGTAGACTATATTGATCCATTGGCTATCTTTTGAGGGTGTTTCTTGCCCACAATACTCTGCTAGCAGTTGAGTATGTTTAGAGACAAAGCCTGATATGCCCAGAACTTGGTCTGCAAGTGCAAGTTTAGCTAAGCACTCTGTTAATCTGGCTTTCCCTTGTCTGTTTGTGTTTAATTTGCTGAGATCCCATGGCTTTGTCCCCTTTGCTGGACAAGGGTGCTGCTGATGTGGTGAGGGGGACCATCTAAGCTTGGTCCCCCAAGTCCAAAAAAGATGAGTATTCCCCTGTTATAGTACTAATTAAGCACTTGTTCTTGTCTTAACTGTTACTAATTTTCGTAATTTCTTGTTTTGCAGCAACTTGGTGGCAGCAACTTGGTGAAGAGGTTTGAAGTTTAAAGCTTGAGATGGATGACTTCAAGGAGAGGAAGAAAAGGATTGTATCATTTTATTTGGCCTGTAACAACCTTTTTTGTATATATACCTTCCTGTAATAATAATAAAAACTTGTAATTTTGTATGCTCCAAATGATTCTCAAAACTTTAAGCCCAAAAAGATCAGGTCCGAGAGCAAAAGCAGCGGCCCAAAAGGGCTCCACCAAGACATAGGATGACAAAGTTGGCCCAAATAAAGAAAAGATGAAACCTAAAGAATTTCGGCAAAGGATGGGCCCAAACAGATAAAGGTGAGCCCAGTAGAAACTAAACAAACAACAGGGCCTAATAGAAACTAACTAAAAAAGGAAAGCAAATTAAGGCTTAAAAGTACGGACTTGGCTAAATGATAAAAGACAAAGATCAAACGAATTTGTTTTCTAACCTATCAAAAATAAAGGAGGGTTTATGAACACGGCCAAATTCTGCCATCTTTGATGCCGAAAATGCCCTTGAACTTTCTGCAAAATTCTAGTCTTTGCCCAAGTCTGATTTTTACTCTAGGAAGACCTTTAAACCAACTTGGAGACCAAGTTAAGAGTCCAAACCGTCCTATACCTTGTTGTTAGCGATCCTAAGTCTACTAAGAGTCTTATTAGTCCACAATAAATACCCACCTTATATATGTTAACCCTTAAGAACACAACTATATACAATTAGATTATTCTTTTCTTCTATTGTCTTTAGTTTTTCTCTAGTTTTAGGAGGGGGTGTCGACACCTCTCTTTTTAGAGAGGTTGTCGACAACCCTAGGTGCCGCCCAAGGGAGGAGACCACGTTATGTTTGTAAGTTTTCTTAAGTTTCTCATGGATTTTTCCAAATCCATGAGTAGCTAAATTTTTAATACTTCTTTTCCTTTGGGGATTTTAATCAATTAATTATGGTGAGATTTGTGTGCTTATAATTTGATATTTGTTCTTGGTTAAATATGTTTATTAATCTCTGTTTTATTGTATGATCTTGATGATTGTTGATTTAGATGGCCACTATTGATATAATTGGATAGATCTATAGTTAAATCAAATTTAGAGAAGTAATAAATCAAGTTTGATCATTTGGTAACAAATTGGATAGCCTTTAAAAAGCCTCTAATGGGATTAATAAATCTTATTTATTCTTGACAGTAATAAACTTGAATTAAATAGGTTTGGTTATACTTGTTATGCATCTGTGAATTGATGTTCATAATGCTTTGTTCTTAACAATCTCTAAGACTTAATTGGAAATTGATTGTTTAGAATAAAAGGGATAATCTAAGCTATAATAAGAAATTTTATCTAATATACATGTTAGGGATTTATCTCTAGACCAATTGTTTAGTTGAGAGTTATTAGGGTAAGTTTGTTGATGTTTTACATGATGCCTAAATCTTTTGATTGAAGGTATCATTGGTGTTTAACTGATCTTTCTTGCTTTAATAATTAGAATATCGAATTTATCTTTTAAATCATGGATCCATAGTTTTATTGATTGATTTCTACCATTGGAGAAGAAGTATGTTTTTAATTATTGTTTTCTTTAGTAATTATCATAGCTTTAGTTTAGTTTAGTTTAGCTTTAATTTTAGATTAATTGTTTTCTTTATAATTGGTATTTTTGATCCCTCTGCTTTTGAGTGATTCTTAGAATAGTTTTGTCTTTGATATCTGCTTCACCATTCTCTGTGGGATTCAACCCCTACTTACCCTAACTACTTAGTAAGGATTTGTGGGGATTATCTTGTGATTTGCTGACGATCGATCACAATTTTGGCGCCACTGCCGGGGAAAGAAGGAAACAAACAAGGAACTCGAAGATGGAGCCATAACCTAAGATTTTTTCAAACTTTTTTTATTCTTTTTCGTTATTTTTTGTTTATTTGTGTTAAGTGTTTAAGTGCTAAATTTTTCTTTCTAGTCTTTGTTTTCTTGGAATTAGTGTTTCGAGACGATGGAGCGAAACTCGCTATGGTGTTTTACTCGAAAGGAGATTCTTTCTTGTCAACAACTTCCTGATGAAGAGTGGTACAAATATTGGAAAATATACAATGAAATATGCGAGTTCTATATTGGCCATGATTTACCTGAATAGCAGTTAATCCATTGTTTCTACGATGGGTTGTCTCACTTGGACCAAGCCACAATTGATGCCGTTAGTGGAGGTAGCTTTACACTCAAGAGTTCTAAAGGAGCAAGGAAGTTACTTCAAACTATGGCCGAAAACATAGTTTCAAGCCAAGGAGTAGCTCGAGCCAACATTGGTGGAATCAATGGTCAACCGTTTTCATTCCTTTCTTCAGAAGCATCATCGTACACACCAGCTATTCTTACACCTCCAACAATGGCACCAAATATCCCTACAGCTCATGTACAAGTACCAAGTGATGGAAGCTTCTGTTCGACAAATCTTACGGAGCAAGAAACCCTTACGGAGCAAGAAAACCTTACGAAAAGAAACTCTTACGACAAGAAACTCTTAGGGAGCAAGAAGCACAATTGCGAATGATCCACGATCAAGAACAGATTGGAGATTGTGAGCAATTACCAGAAGAGCACTTGCACCAATATTGGGAGAACACTCTACGATAATTGAAGAAGAGGTAGCCAAAAGCGCAAAAAAATATCATGAGGCATCGATCGAAGCAACATCATCATGGGAAGAACATGTCCATTCTGAACCAAGTAAGATTGGAAGTGAATTTCATGATGTTGCTGACATCCCAATCGTGAAGGAAGTTGAAGAAGTGTCAAGTGAAACAAGGGATGGTTTGGAACCATATGAACTTGATTCACCAGACTTCTCTTAATTTTCTTCAATGATGAAGATGATTAGTCTTGTATGGTCTGCGTCCCTACTCTACCAAAGAAGGTTCCTAAGATTGTGGAAGAAAAATCATATGCACCAAAAGAAGATATCAAGATGGACATCCCTCCACCTTCTCCTCCAAGACTTGCCAAGCCCAAAGACGAACCACAAACGATAAGCAACTTGGACATCCTGAGTTGAAAGACACAAGTGTGGTGAATTTTGTTGATAACTAATTTTTGGAACATGTAGATCCAGATTTCTTGGGAATTAACAAGCTTCTTGAGTCTGAATACTTTGGGGAGATAAACATGGATCAGTTGTTTCTGAAGGATAAGAAAGATTGCCAAGATGAGGACACTTTCCAAAGGCAAGATGGGAACAATATCAATCAAGAATGCCGAAAGAACTCATTGCATCAAACTCTCACGGCAACAAAGATGGCATTTTCATTTCTAGCCATTCATGGAGTCGCCCTCAACATAATTGGCAATTTCTTTCCTTATCTCTTCTTTTCACTTTCATATTTTTGTGCTCATATTTTACCAATCTCACCAAATTTGCTTTTTGCTTTGAAGTGGTATGATCCACCCTAACAAAGGGAGATGGAGGAAAGTCTAGCCAAAGACATTAAAGAAAGGCGTTGCTTGGGAAGCAACCCAAGAATTTAATAACATTTTAATTTTCTTTTTAGTTTTGTTTTTGTTTTTCTTTTTAGGATTTCATATTAAGGAAACAAAGGCGAGTAAATAAAGCTTACATTTTTTTGGAGATTGCAAAAGAAATTGAATGGAGCTTATGCTTGGAAATAGAGAAACTTTCTTAAACTCATCTACATTTAGTTTTTCTTGCATTGCTTCGATTGATTATTGCTTTTATTGATTGCCTATTCCTTGATTTGAATAAGTTGTTTCCATTTGTACCTTATTTGTTATTTTCTATGTTTTCTATGCTTTGATTTGGATCTTTATTATGACTTATATGCTATGATTGCTATGATTGATGCTATGATTTGCTTGAATTACTTGATTTGGTCGACACATTCTTTGTGAGTCAAGTCTTTCATTAGCTCATCTATTTTTAAAACCACACTTATCACAACTGCATTCACATGATTTTTACAAAAATTTCAAAAACTCAAAATTTTGATTTTTTGTCAAAATTCACATGCACATACATTGAGGACAATGTGTCTTTTAAGTGTGGGGGAGAGAGTCTACATGCATAGATCCATGATTTTTCAAAATTTTTGACTAGAGATAAATTTTTCAAAAAATTTTCAAGAAAATTTTCGAAAATAAATAATTTGTTTTGTTTTTGAGTGATTTCTATCAATTTTAGGTGTAATTTCCAAGAGTATAGTCTTGTTTGATTTAGTTTAGTTTAAATACATTAGAAATATTTTTCAAATTTTCTTATGCAAAATTTCATTCTTTGATTGATATACATATATAGGATTTTTCATACCTTAAATTCTATAGATGAGGTATTACTTCTAGAATTTGCTTAGTTACCCTTTCGAGGCGAATATATACATGCTTAGTTGATTTTTGGTATTCATTGAATTGAAAATTTATGCATTAAACACTTTTGCCTTGTTTATACCTCAATTTACAATTGAGGGTAAATTGGTCTTCACATAAATATAATTAAGATGTGTGGTCAGGATTAAATCAAAAATCCTAAAGAAACTAGGTTTCTGCACCACCCTAGTTCTAATAAAATTAGGAAAATCTTATAATTAATTGCAAGGGCTGAAATTTATTAATTACTAAATAAATAATAATTATTTTTCTGAATAATATATACTATATATTATTTTTAGTGACTATGGAAATTACTTAAAGGCCAAATTGAGAATTAATGTGGTGCCTCCTTTTGGATTTTTTGGTCTTTTCGCACTTTTAGGGTGACTAAAAAGACCCTCGATGAATTTCCTCCCTTACTTTTCCCGCTGCCCTTTTTCATAATTTACTATTTTTATATTTATGATTAAGTGTGTTTTAATTACATATTAATTGTGTGTGGATATTAGAATTTACCAGTTCAACTCCTCTGCCGGAATTCCAAATGATTGGTGCTATAAATGTATCTGCAATAATGGTTTATTCATGGGTAAACTATTGACATTCCAGTTCTGTTTTCCTTTCGTCTTCATTTCTATTTGGGTGGGTTAATTCTTCTTCCCTGACATTTCTCTGAATTGGTTTCACATGGACTCCGTTATGTTTTCTAAAATTTCCAGGTGGACGTTGATAAGATTCTTCCATATAATATAGCAGCGCCTTAGGATGGCATAACCTACAATGGGGAGCTTTCACTTCTCACCGCAACATTTTAAGGTAAATCTGGATTTATTTGTTGATTATATTATTTGATACTTATATTTAACATTTCCTTATTCCTCTTTTATTTTACAGAAAGTTTTTTTTATTTATCATTTGACTTCCTTTTTATTGAGGTTTCCATTAGTTGCTTATGTTTAGTATATTTCCACATTTCCAAAAGCAAAGTTAGCTAATGCTAAGTACAATCATTTTGTGATGCATTGTGTAAATTACATATGCTCCTGCAAATGCTCTCAACTAATTCAATTTTCCTACGACAACTATACATGCCCCTTGACTACAAAAAATTAGGCCTTCCTTATGCAGAAGCCAAATTCTTCCACCTACCTGAGTCTATCAATATAATAATTGCAATCAAGATTAAAAAATGACCGCAACGTACTATTTTTTTATAATCAACAAACATTTCAAACACCAATTAATATTAGCTTGATTTTGATGAATTATCTAGAGACGGAGGACTAGAATATTAGCTTTATTTTGATGAATTACCTAGAGATAGAGTAGAAATTAGGTGATGCACTTTTAGAATGAAAGAGAGGTCATGTGTTTTGCTTTATATTTGCGAATTATTTGTTTCGATGTATAAGTTTCTCCTAACTGATTAACTTACAACAAATGCAATATCTTCTTACTAACCGACTTAAATAACTACAAAAAATATAGCTCTAATAAGAAGATGACTGCAGCGCAAGCGCAGGCCGCCCTGCTTGTTATTATTAAAATCACCATCTATGCTGCCCCTACCTAGGAGAGTGGAAAAGAAAATCAAATAGAAGCAGTTTCCTTTAATATTGCTGTCTACTAGGGAGACCAACAGTAAAAAAGGAAAATTGCTTATCATCTACCCATGAGATGAAAAATACCTCATGGACTTGATGAGAAGGCCCAAAGTCGTCTCCCATGTAGAGGAGAGGCCGCTCTCCTCCCTGTTGAGAGTAATTTTTCTCTTCTTGCAGGAAGGAGGCAGAGAGCTAAAGTTTGTCAGCAAGAGAAACATCTACGTACGTGAGAGAGGCATGAGATTTTAAACCTCACACCTCCTCAATATAGTCGACCTACCATAGTGGAGGAATCGCCTAGCCTTTTCCCCTCCCCGAGAGGCGAAACTACAACTTTGCATTTTGTTCAATTAAGGACAAAATGGCAAAATTAGTCAATTGAACAGGCTAGAGGTTGCAATTTCTACCAAGGAGCATACCATGACGATCCTTGAGCTATGTAGATCATCTTGATAAAATTTCACCTCATTCTAACATCGGAGTAAAAACTTATGCCTGGTTTTCAGTTAAGGACATTCTGGGGAGTGAAACCAAATTCACCATGATAGAGAGCTCGAATTCACTTGGAATTTTTTCCATAGTCTTATGGAGATAATCTAAGCCTACTGGTGAAATTTTGGTTTATTCTGAGTTCGTTTGCAACTTTTGCACTCTTTTTAGTTAAGGACATATGGCATTCTCACCCGATTTAAGCCATTTTCTTAACTAATTGTCATTTTCATGATTTGAAGAGCTAAATATGACTAAGTATGAGTAATTTCGGGGCCCTAGTGTTCAAAGTCCAATTCATGATGTTAACATGCCACTACTTAGTCAAATTAGTTAAATTCAGCACAAAAGAAGCAACAATGGCATGCTGATGTGTGATAGGATGAAGGAAGAATTATTCATCAACCACCCAGAGGAAGATTTCCATCTCCCATCCAAGAGGAGTGGCGCCCTAGCATCTACCTTTCCCTCTCCCCAGTAGTTGGAAGCAATCAGAAGGAGAAAGAAGCTTCACTACACCTTCCTGGAGGCTGTCATCTACCTAGGAGGAGGAATTCACCTTCTTCAGCAAGGCAAGCCCATTAATTGCAAGGCCGATGCCGCCCCCTATATAAAGGGAGGCCATTCCCAGATCTCAGAGGATTCAGCATCTCAAACATTTCTCCCGAGAAATCAAAAACCAGCTCCTGCAGCTACAAACTTGCTCCGCGCAAAAAACCAAGCTCCGTGCTTATTTTCTCTTTGGCTCTGCGCCATTTTCACTCTTGTTCATCACAAGTTCTTACTCGTTGATCAAAATTTCCTTGTTTAGATCTTGTCTCAGGACATTCAAACACATTTTTTGTGTTTTCCCCTTGTTTCAATCTTGTCTCCGGACACAAAAACATTGTAAACGTGTTTCTCTCCTATAAATAACAAATCAAATTGTTATTTTCTTTTCAAATTTAATTGCAATCAAAGCAGATCTCTCAGATCTGATCCAGTTAGAGGAAAATCCATTGATGGAAAGTAGTTTGTACGAATCCAATGATTTAAATGCTCCGGTGTGACTTTGATCCAGTCCCCACAATCGCTCTGATCTTTTAATCTGCTGCTCCGCGCACCAAATTTAGTTCTTTACAACTTCTTTGTCAATTTCAGCAAATTGACTGGCACACCCCTATGCTGTCAAAAAGAATTCTCCGCGAAAACTCTAGTAGGAGATTTTTGGCGCAACATGCCTAAAAAGCCAACCCTTTGAAAACCAATAGTAGTACACCACATTTAAGCCTTAAAATTAACCAAAAACAAGTTTATACCCCAGTTCTTGGATTAGTAGAGGTGTCGACTTGTTACTCTTGTTTTAGAGGGTAATGTCAAGGAATCTTTTGTCATGAGGTGTTTTCATGAAGAGGAGAAGAGATATTTCTGATCTTTCCATAGTTGACACTCTAAAAAAAAAAAGTTAGTAACCTGAAAAGAGGATTAGAGGCATGGAATTGCGGAAGTATTGTCCCTCTAAAAAAAAATAGATCATGAACACTTCTAGGTTAGTAACATTGTTTCCTTAATCAAAGAAAGGAACTTTTGACAAAGATTGGTAGAAGATCCCTCTTGAAGATACTAAATTAATCCTTGAATGCTTTAAAATCCTTTATCCTTTCTTTCTTAAGCTCAGTTACCCTTTAACCCTATTACAACCCATGATATGCATTTCAATCCAGTGTGTGCTAAACTTCTTATAAGTATGATCATTAGTGGAAATTGGATAACTATGCAAACCTATGGTAAGTCTAT
Organism: Corchorus olitorius; assembly: GCA_001974825.2. NCBI lineage: Eukaryota > Viridiplantae > Streptophyta > Magnoliopsida > Malvales > Malvaceae > Corchorus > Corchorus olitorius. The sequence continues at coordinate 60,518 of AWUE01022702.1, read as the reverse complement.
CTTGTCAAAATCATAAAAAGTGTATTTATATGCTTTTCCAAGGTATGTTGATCTTAGAAATTGTGTAGATTGATTGGATTGATTTTTGTGTAAGGATTATTTGAAGTTTATGACCTTTGTATTTCTACAAACCTTTATTATGCATGATTAGAAATTGTAGATTAAATTCTTTTGTTGTTAGTGAATCCTCTCTCTTTTCAAAAGTATGATTTCTCTAGTCATTTATTTTCTAAAAGCCTTTAAACATAGATTTGTATAAAATTTGTTTTGTTTTTAACTACTAACCCAGTGTCCATCGAGTCAGTTTTCAACATGTTTGTGGGTGTCGTCCAAGTTAAGTAAACCCTCAGGTGACATAACACCTCCAATATAGACGTATGTTGGTTTAAATGGCTTGCGTCACATGCTAAGTGCCGTCGTTCACCTACGAAAGTGGAATCTTTATTTGCATTAGTTTAGTTTTTATTTTCTTAGTTTTTTATGCACTAGTTTGCTAGTGACTAGCAAAGGTTTAGTGTGGGGGAAATTATGATCGAGCCAAAATTAACCATATTTTTATGGTCATTTTCCTATACTTTTTGGTATTTTATGTGTGATTATGCCCTATTTTACAAGTATTTGTGTTTTTAGATCTTGAAGAGAAGAAAAGTGAAAACTTGTTGTTTTTCACTATTTTTGGAGTTATTTTGATGACTTTTGTCACAAATATGGACTTAACATTTTTGAGTGAAAATTTAGAGATTCCAAGTTCGTAATTGAAGACCTTTTGGAGTCAATGAAGATCATTAAAAGAGGATTACACATCTGGATTGGGCTGCCCTATGCTGCACAAGCCCATGCAAATATCCAAATCCCGCAACTCTAATCCTAGTTGGATTAGATTCTGCGCAGTTTCTGTAAAACTGCCATAACTTTTGACTCAGACCTCCAAATGATGCATTTCAAGGTGCGTTGAAAAGAGAACTTTGAGATCTACAACATTGTTGTTTTGCTCGAAGGCCAGTTCTACCATCTTCGATACCGAAAATGCCCTTGAAGTTTCTGCGAAATTCCAGTCTTTGCCCAAGTCTGATTTTTACTCTAGGAAGGCCTTTAAACCAACTTGGAGACTAAGTTAAGAGTCCAAACCGTCCTATACCTTATTGTTAGCAACCCTAAGTCTACTAGGAGTCTTATTAGTCCATTATAAATACCCACAACTAGATACAATTAGATTATTCTTTTCTTCTATTTTCTTTAGTTTTTCTCTAGTTTTGGGAGGAGGTGTCGACACCTCTCTTTCTAGAGAGGTTGTCGACAACCCTAGGTGCCGTCCAAGGGAGGAGACCACGTCATGTTTGTAAGTTTTCTTAAGTTTCTCATGGATTTTTCCAAATTCATGAGTAGCTAAATTCTTAATACTTCCTTTCCTTTGGAGATTTTAATCAATTAATTATGGTGAGATTTGTGTAATTATAATTTGATAATTGTTCTTGGTTAAATATGTTTATTAATCTCTGTTTTATTTTATGATCTTGATGATTGTTAATTTAGATGGCCACTATTGATATAATTGGATAGATCTAAGTTAAATCAAATTTTGAGAAGTAATAACTCAAGTTTGATTATTTGGTAACAAATTGGATAGCCTAAAAAAAGCATCTAATGGGATTAATAAATCTTATTTATTCTTGACAGTAATAAACTTGAATTAAATAGGTTTTGTTATACTTGTTATGCATGTGTGAATTGATGTTCTTAATGCTTTGTTCTTAACAATCTTTAAGACTTATTTGGAAATTGATTGTTTAGAATAAAAGGGATAATCTAAGTTGTAATAAGAAATTTTATCTAATATACATGTTAGAGATTTATCTCTAGACCAATTGTTTAATTGAGAGTTATTAGAGCAAGTTTGTTGATGTTTTACATGATGCCTAAATCTTTTGATTGAAGGTATGATTGGCGTTTAACTTATCTTTCTTTCTTTAATAATTAGAATATCGAATTTATCTTTTAAATCAAGGATCTATAGTTTTATTGATTGATTTCTACCATTGGAGAAGAACTATGCTTTTAATATTGTGTTTTCTTTAGTAATTATTATAGCTTTAGTTTAGTTTAACTTTAATTTTAGATTAATTGTTTTCTTTATAATTGGTATTTTTAATCCCCTATGCTTTTGAGTGATTATTAGAATGGTTTTGTCTTTGACATCTGCTTCACCTTTCTCTGTGTGATTCGACCCCTACTTGCCATAACTACTTAGTAAGGATTTGTGGGGATTTTCTTGTGATTTGTTGACGACCGATCACCCCCCCCCCCCCCCACACACACACATAAAAAACCAACAATAATTGATAATTTAATATACAACATTAAATTTTTTGGAGGCTCTAAATCACTACCGTCATAGTTACCACTATCATAGTTTTCGGTCAAAGTACCAATTGGTCCCTGTACTCAGAGTCTTTGTGCTATTTGGTTCCTCTAGTCATAATTTCACCAATTTAGTCCTTATACTGAAGGATCCTGAGCAAGTAAGCCCCTCATGTTAGTTGTCGTTCATTGCACCATGAAATTCGCTAACGTGGTACAAACAACGTCAACTTTCAGATGGACTAAGCTGATATGGCATGCCACGTCATATTTTCAGAATAGAAAATATATAAATAAATAACAAAATTTGATTTTTTTTCTTCTTCCCTTTCCCCCTTTTTTCTATTTTTTGGGGGAAAATATTTCTTTTTTTTGTCCAAGGTTTTTTTTTCAAAGACAAATTTTTTTTTTTCTAAAAAAAAAATAATGAAAAATATTTTTTATTAAAAAACCTGACGTGAACTGTGCCACGTCAGCAACACCGTCAGAAATTTGACGGCGTCACAGCCACGTCAGCAAATTTAACGGTGCAATGGACGGTAGCTAACGTGACGGACTCAATTATTCCCAATCCTTCAGTACAAGGACTAAATTGCTGAAATTCTGACTTGAGGGACCAAATTGCAAATTAGCTCTGAGTACATGGACCAATTGGGTAATTTTTAACCATAGCTTTCAATTGCGGTACAAAATTTGTTCAATTAAAGGTCGTCGTCAAATGTATAGGTTTAAGAGCTTAAGACTTAATTTAATGAGAAAAAAGGTCGACTGACTTAAAGTAACCAATTATTGGTATTAATATTACCTCAATTTAGTGGAAAAAAGACTTTGATAACTAATATTTATGAAAACATGAAAAATTTCATCAAAATGCAGCTTATATTTTTAATATTAAATGTGAATATGAAAAAAATTATTTAATTTACTTTGAATATTTACGGATTTTTATGGACATTTGTGGATATTTGAATAAAACGATAAATATCGACGGATACATGGATTTATCGATGGATATTCCGTGACATTGAATTTTTTTGGATATTTATATCGAGGGGTACAGATATCGGATATATCGAGGTATCTACAGATATTTAATTCCATGAGCTCAACTAAGCTTTAATTCAATCTTCTTCCTCTTCTTTGTAAATTGGATCTTAACTGAAAAATTTGTTAATGTCATCAGTCCACGTGGCAAAATGATAATGCTGTGAAAATGTTTTCTCAAAAAGTACTTCATTTTCAAATTCAGTTGATTTTTTGTTTTGCAATTTTGAATAAAAATTTTAAAATGAATTATTTTAAGAATTTTTTCCGTAATATCATCATTTTGTCACGTGGATTGATGATGTAAGCAAATTTGACAGCTCGCCAAGATGCGAGTAACAAAAGGGTCTATTTGATTAAAATTGTGAATTAAGGAGTGATATTAGCCAAAATTAAAGGTCATGGACTTATTTGACAGTTTTCTATAAGTTGAGTGACTAAATAGAGTGACAATGGCATTTTCGTGATTTCATCGAATCTCCTCGGTTGACCGTTGTAATTCTCTGTAATCTCATAAGGATATTTTAGTAATTTAGACCAACACATATATATACTATATATTATTTTTAGTGACTATGGAAATTACTTAAAGGCCAAATTGAGCATTAATGTGGTGCTTCCTTTTGGCTTTTTTTGGTCTTTTCTCACTTTTTGGGTGACTAAAAAGTCCCTCGATGAATTACCTCTCTTACTTTTCTGGCTGCCCTTTTTTGTAATTTACTATTTTTATATTTATGATTAAGTGTGTTTTAATTACATATTAATTGTGTGTGGATATTAGAATTTACCGGTTCAACTCCTCTACCGGAATTCAAAGGATTGGTGCTATAAATGTATCTGTAATAATGGTTGATTCATGGGTAAACTATTGACATTCCAGTTATGTTTTCCTTTCGTCTTCATTTCTATTTTGGTGGATTTCTTCTTCCCTAACATTTCTCTAAATTGGTTTCACATGGATTTCTGTTTCCTAAAATTTCCTGGTGGACATTGATAAGATCCTTCCATTTAATTTAGCAGCGCCTTAGGATGGAATAAGCTAAAGTGAGGAGCTTTCACTTCTCATCGCAACATTTTGAGGTAAATCTAGATTTATCTGTTGATTGTGTTATTTGATACTTAAATTTAACATTTCCTTATTCATCTTCTATTTTACAAAAAGTTTTTTTTTATTTATCATTCGAGTTCCTTTTTATTGAGGTTTCTATTAGTTGCTTATGTTTAGTATATTTCCACATTTCCAAAAACACAGTTAGCCAATGCATTGTGTAATATGCTCCTGCAAATGTTCTAAACTAATTCAATTTTCCTACGACAACTATACATGCTCCTTGACTACAAAAAATTAGGCCTTCCTTATGCAGAAGCCAAATTCTTCCACCTACCCAAGTTCATTAATTTAACAATTGCAATCAAGACAATCAACATACATTTCAAGCAACAATGAATATTAGCTTTATTTTGATGAATTATCTAGAGATGGGGGAGTAGAATATTAGCTTTATTTTGATGAATTACCTAGAGATGGAGTAGAATTTAGGTAATGCACTTTTAGAATGAAAGAGAGGTCACGTGTTTTACTTTATATATGTAAATTATTTGTTTCGATGTATGAGTTTCTCCTAACTGATTAACTTACAGCCAATGCAATATCTTCTTACTAACCAACTTAAACAACTACAAAAACTATAACCTTAATAAGAAGTTGACTGCAGCGCAAGCGCAGACCGCCCTGCTTGTATATATTATCTATACTAATTGGATGTGAGAAAGAATTCCAAGTGTGTAAAGGATAGATAGCTTTCAGAGAACTTTTCCAAAAGGTGCCTTTTTTACTTTGATATATCAGTTATATATTTCATTATATTTGTAACTTGGTAACTGCATAGCGTTTTTTATACTTTTAGATAAGAGAACCTGTGTGCTTTTCGTGTTGTGGAGCTGGGAGCTTTTGTTGTATGTGTTTGTGCATTTATAATCTTCCACCTAGAAAATTACTTCAAATGTGGATAAAGATAGGCTATTTTCCGTGCTTCAACCATTAAGATTATACTTGTATTCTTCGAAACTAAATTGTTTCTCTTTTTCTGACATGGGTTAATTTATCCAAGATCTGTATGACTTCTACTCTCCCTTCTGGTTCATGTTTATATTCATGGGAGTTTTGAATTCTCCTCCATATAGATGTTTACAGGTCGGAATTTAATCAAGGGAGGTCTCAGGTTTGAGACTCCCCACTCCCCTAGGTAGAGGTCCTTTTCCCTACCTCCCATGTACCAGAAGAGAAGGGGAAAAAAGAGAGAACATGGTAGTTTTGTGCTAATAACAATACCCATCTTCAATTTTTATTTTCTTCCTTTTGACATTGCTGATTCTATTAATTGTACGATGAAATGTTAGATTGTTGTTGTTGGTATTGTTAAACTTAGGCTGCAAGTCTTTGCTATCCTGAGAAGCTTTTGTCTCAAGGGTCTTATTGCAGTAAGTAGTTATTCAGTTATGTTCTAATTGTCTATATGGTTATGAGATTGCCTTGCTATCAATAGTCACTTCTTAAAAGGTTCACTTGGAAGCATGTTTTCTTATCTATAGATGCTCATCTTTCTCATTCTCTCTCCCCTTCCCTGCAGTGACACTTGAGGTAGCAATTGTGTATAATAACGTATGTATATGTATGTGCATATTGAGTACTGCATTTTATATGCCCATGCAGAATGCATGCATACTAGATCTTGAATGAGGCTGCTAAAGGCAGCTTTGATTCAGTCTTGGATTTGTAATATGTATAAAGGGAAGTGAGTTGGCTTGTGATTTGTTATGCAGGCAAGATACCATACATATTCCAATTCATGAAGTGATATTTTCTACCACTGATAGGCCAAAGTTGCTTAGTCAGGTATATTTGAGAACATGGGGTTTTTTTTTTTATTTACATGCAGAACATTACTTTTGTTTCAGAGTAAAGTAACTCATATCATTCTTGTGGTTTGACTTTTCTCTAAAGTACATTCCAATATTTTTTTTCTTGACACTGAAAACCACATGACTTTTCTCTTATGTATGGCAAGATACCATACATATTCCAATTCATGTGGTTTGTTGTCATCATCTAGTAACTTGTAATAATGAGGTATGCTTATGCTAATAGCGGTCGATGCTTTTAGTTTGACTTTTTTATCATTGATTTGTGATGTTTATATATACATATTATAAAAGGTTATGGTGTTTAAACTTACTCTAGGAAAAGAGATTGATCCTTGTTCGTTTTAGAACACTCAAAAAAACTAATGAAAGATTATCTTCCCTGACAATCTTAGTTTATCTGCTATAAACTTGTATCATTTAGGTTTCTGTCAATATTTCTTTCAATTCTTGCTTTTGAACTTCATAAGAGAACTAGTAATTTGGAAGGAACATGTAGCCAAGAGCCTTTTGGTGCAACATGTGTTAGAAACACTTGAGGTCTGTATAGAATATCTGTTTTGATTTATGAATGTTATTCCCTCTATTCCTATATATAAGTTACAACCCTTTGATCCTTCTTATTTGTCATTTTACAAAGTCAAAAAGGCATTAATTACTTTTTTTTCCAAATGTACCCTTCTTTAATTAAGGAGAGAGAGAATGAGTATGTGTGTAGATGAATATTTAATTAAGGGTGTTTTGGGAAAGAAGACTAAGATATGCATAAAATTTTACAAACCAACTAATTTTTAACTACTTGTCTTGGTTGAAGATTTCGGTTATTTAGGACTTATAATAAGGAACAGAGGGAGTAATAAATATCCTTACCCTTTTTGCACTCTCTACTATGTATGTTATTGTAATAAAGTTTTGGAAGTACTTAATAAATAGAAAAGAATTTTAGTTGGATTTAAGTAGCATGTCGGGATTTCAACATCACTTATATCTTGTTAATCGTTTTCCTTTTCGATAAAATTTATCTTGTTAACCTAGTAAGATCTGAAATACTGACTATCTGTCATTTTCTTCTAGCTTTCTGCATTGCTTTCAGATATAGGATTTAACATTCGTGAAGCACATGTGTTCTCAATAATTGATGGCTACTCTTTGGATGTGTTTGTGGTCGATGGATGGCCTGTTGAGGTAGCTATTGCTCCATAAAATGTTCTGTTGTTTTTATGTCCTTGTATCTCTGTAGCCTTGGAATGTGTAACAAAGGAGGAATCTTACTTTGCATAACATAATTTATCTTCTGCTATTGTCATCATGAAGTTTCTTATTGGTAGTTCTATTCTCTCTCTCTCTCTCTCTCTCTCTCTTTGGGATGCGATTTAAGAAATCATTATTGGTTTGATGGTGGAGCATTCGTCAATTCTTTTAATCTACGTCTTGCATTTGTTCATATCTAAGATGAAGTAAGAACTCCAGATCATCACTCAGTATGTCCAGAAATAAAATGGCTTTGGATTTTGATTCATGTTTTCTCCTAACACTCTGTGTTATGTCCTTTTTGTCCACGCCTTGTCAAAACCTCTTTTTGTTTCCGCAATATGAATTTGACTTTTGAGCATAAATTCATTAAATATTTTCTGGTTGATGCTTGTTTAGATTAAAATTTGTCAGGTTTGTTAAGCAACATACAATTTATATCCTAGAGAGTAGCAATGTAATATATTAAGGAGCATTGTGATTATATTTCTTTTATGACAGGGATCTCTGCTGAGTCCAAATGTTGCTGACTTTGCAATGTTGTGGCCAAGATACATATGATTTATATAAAGCTATGGAAAAAAGCAGCCGCTAAAAACAAGGTAAAATATGTCCATTTGAATTCAATTTTTGGCCTTTGTTTTCTAGTTTTATGCAACAAATCCCAAAAGAAGAGTGGTTACTAATGTTACAGATTATAGTTTTTGCAATGTACTTGGTCATAATCCAGCTAGCAAACTACTTGACATTTGATTTTTGAAAGATTTAGTACTATCTTGTTATATTTGGAAGTTTAAGTAGCTCTTAACAATTGAAGAGCTTTTCACAGTTCAATAGTATGAAGCTTTTGATGTAGCCACTGCTAGATTCGTGCATGTGACGGGTGATCTGTATGTAAATTTATACATATGATAAGTAATTGAGCTGATCCTAATACTGGTTTTTCACCCCTGTAAGTTAGATTCTGATGGAGCTTTCTCACATCTTATGTTGCTTTCACGTTTTTTTTTGGGGGGGGGGGGGGGGGATGAATTCTTCCTTTATTTAGTGAATTAGTATGAATGCCAAAAAAAATGCACTTATGGCTGCTGAAAATACAGGGGTCATTGTCTGGATCTGTACATTCCCGGTCAGGAATAGATGATGCATCAGCAACACATGAAAAACCCGGAGATTGGGAGATAGATAGAAGACTTTTGAAGATAGGAGAAAAAATTGCCTCTAGGTCTTGCGGAGATCTGTGAGTTGGGCTGCTATCAACTTTCTAATCCTGATCTACTCTGTTCATAATTATTTATTTTATCGCTCATGCTTCTTCTGATTTTCATCTGAAGGTATCATGGTTTCTACCTTGGGAAAGATGTTGCTATCAAAATTCTTAGATCTGAACATTTGAATGATGCTCTGGAAGATGAGTTTGCTCAAGAGGTGGCAATTTTGCAGTGAGAAACTTTTAGCTGATACATTAGAATCCACTGTGATCACATTGTTTTTAGCTACCATCTTTAATTGTTGCGTTGTTGTATCCCATTATTTGGTGTTAAATAACCCACATGCCCCTTGTTTTTTTGCACTCACCAACCTGGCAAAAGAAAACGCTAATTGAAAAAAATGAATGGTTAAATTTCCGAACACCTATGTTTTTTTGTTAAAAGGTGATTAATTTTGTAGGTCACTCATATTAGATCTTGCTTTTTATGTCTCTCAGCTTCCTTTAAATCAAATAAGCTATAGAAGGAGCAAAAACAAGTTGGTCAGACTTTGTTGCCAAGTGTTAGTGGTAGCTTTGTCTTTGCATTGATTCTACCATGGAGTTATTATCATACTTGCTCGTTTGGTTGTAAATTTCTATGGTTTCCTTGAAAGAAAACATTCTTTGCAAGCATTTCTTGACTAATGGTCACTTACATCTCAGCAAAAACATTCTTATGCATGCATTCTTTCTTGCTAAAGAATAAAAAGCTTCTCCTTAAATTTAATTCTACTATCATTGAGGTACCTGCTTCTCAAAATTTAAGTATTAATATTATGTGAATATAAGATTTTTCCTTGCATTTACTTATGAGCCAATAATATATTGGCTAATATATGTTGGGGACTTTTAGGTGAAGTCCTTGTGTGTATTTTATGCGAGTAGCCTCTAACATTTTGACGTTTGTCCAAGTGATAAATGGCAGAAAAAGTAATTTGTTTACTTGAATTTTGGACACATGTTAAAGTATCAGAGGTTACACACATGAAATACACTAAGTAACTTCACCTAAGTTGTTCCCATTATTATATACTTTATGGTTAGTTTTTTCGTCTGCATTTAAATATATGCAGTGCCATTATAATATGGATGTTAATCTTATTCTTATCGGTTCTCAAGTGCGGAGAGGTCTAGCATAAAAATGTTGTACGTTTTATTGGTGGATGTACAAAGTCCCCACATTTGTGCATAGTGACAGGTATGAAATTTCCGACGAAATTGCAAAATCTTTTGCTGTTCTCTTTGGAACCCCTAGCCAGGTTTTTGAAGTGTTGTTGAAGGATTTTGTGTTTTGAACTTCTGAACTTCAATACTTCTACTGATCTAAAGACTAAAAGTCAAGTTCCATTGGAGCTTCTTGTGTTGGTTTATCCCTAGTAATAGGTATGGAACTCTCAGTTGGGGACAGAGTTATATGGTTGGTGGTGTTAGTTTATTGATTAACCAAGCTCCATGGAGATCTTTGTTTGGTCATCAATTGAAGTTTTACCCTACATTATTCTGAGCTTCTGTAATTTATTTATTTATTTATTTTTGCGGTTGTGCACTTAAATTGTGACCACAATTAAAAGAATTAATCCTATAGATGGCGATTGAGGATTGATGGCTTCCAACCCCCATTCCTACCTGCTTCACCAAATACCACTAATATATGCTTTTAGATTATCACTAGAATTTTGCAAAAACTGATTTTGCAGCTCTAATTACCATTTGCAGAATATATGCCTGGGGGAAGCCTATATGATTATTTGCATAAGAATCATAATGTCTTGAAGCTCTATCAGCTGCTTAAATTTGCTATTGATGTCTGCCAAGGAATGGAGTATTTGCATCAAAAGCACATCATCCACCGGGACTTGAAGACAGCAAATTTGCTAATGGATACAGACAATGTAAAAACTTTTGGATATCATTGATATAACCATGCTCAAGGTATTAGTACCTGATTTTCTAATAATTAAAATTGTTCTAGGTGTTGGGGAACATGACAGAGGATTTAGTTGTAAACTAGAAGCGTGACATTTGGAAGAGTTACATGAAGAATGTTCTTAACTGGGGTAAAAATTACATGAAGAATAAACTAATTATATGAATTTTAACACTGTTGGGTTAGTAGATAGAATGCTAGTGAAAAACCTGATGATTATCTGAAATGAGCATTTAGGCTCGTCTGTTGAATTATTTTGAACCCTTTACAGATGTTGAATTATTTCATTTAGGCTCATATGTAGGAAAAATTCAAGTGTCTTTATTTACATAGCACTCGATATTTTTTCATAATGTTTATACTGTCTTTGCAACTTAAGATGCTTTATTATGGTTCTAGGTATCGGCAATCTCCAGTTTTCTGATAGTATTTTATGTTGGCAGCGACTGTCTGGTCTAAATTGATTTAACGCAATCAGAATATGCATTGAAAAAAAAACTGCCAGTGGAGATTACTGGTGTATGCCAGTCAAAATTTTAACTATCAAAATAACTAGTGATTAAGGGCGGTCGTCAAGCTGGGAAATTGATTTATTTTCATATCAGATGTTAGTGGTTAAGATTTTCATATTTTGATGCTGATGGAGAGTTTGGAAGGTGTATGATTCAGTTGTTCTGTAATCAAATTTTATTTTTATACTCTCGAGTGAGGTATTTGTATGTGAAGTTTCCTTTGGTAAGAGCAGCAAGCAATGATGTATGAGCAATAGGTTAGATCATCCATCAGCTTCAATCACAAAGGATGAGAAGTGATAGAAAAGCAAGTTGTGTTTTGTCTGTGTCGGGATTGGAGGATCTGGTTCCTCCTACAAGTTCCATTGCTTGTATTATATTTTCTATGAACAATTTTTTTAACTAAGTTACTGGAAATTCTTGCCATTCCTCTTATGATTTTATTTGTTATGTCATGATGTATTTGTTTCCTTGCATTGAAGTATTTTTCATGTTAATAGGGTAGACAGCTAAAATAGCTTCTTGTAATTTGTATTGGCATCTCTAGGTTTTGAGTATATCACAGTTAAAAAAAGGGTTTTGGATAAAAAAATTTGTTTTCTAAATTTGAACTTTTTATTCTCCTTCAAGGTTTTTAAGGTGGCAGATTTTGGTGTTGCTCGGTTCCAGAACCAAGGAGGAGTAATGACAGCTGAGACCGAGACATATAGATGGATGGCACCTGAGGTATGAATCTCTTATGTTAATCTTCTTTTTGCCTGCCAAGGAGACTGAGTGGTTGTTGTCTCCTTAATCCTTGAAAACTTGGTCATTTGATGATTTTGATAGCAAATTTCATTTTGCATTGGTGGAAATTATCTCCATCTGCTAGTTGTTGTCTCCTTAAAATAGAATATTCTGATATGTTCTGTCTACGTGTTTTCCACTAAAATTGAATGTGTCTGCATGTTTATTGATTCAAGTTCATATATTAAACCTTGTAGTGTGTCATAATTTTGGGTTACGTTGGTGTACATGGCTTTCATCTTATTGACATCTTAGCTTATTTTCTTCCCACTAGGTCATAAACCATCAGCCATATGATCAGAAAGCGGATATATTCAGTTTTGCTATTGTACTGTGGGAGCTAGTGACAGCCAAGGTATTTTCGAAATTGAAGCAAATTGATGAGCAATTGCATTCTCGGTATTTGGAAGTTAGACTTCTGAAAATCTTTTTTTTTTGGCAGGTTCCCTATGATACCATGACCCCATTGCAAGCTGCCTTGGGAGTGAGACAGGTCTGTACTTATATGGAATTAAATAATAATTGTACTTATATCATGAGTATAAAACTTAGTCTATGTATCTTGGATCTAAAATTTTTGAGATTTCGTTTATTCTAGTATTAGTATATGTTATTGTTATCATTTTATCATGCATTGTCTGTAAGCAATTGTATGTCTAATGTCTGTGGATTTGTATCTTATACTTTCTTTCAGCAGCATGAAATCTTGTCTGCAATGTATTTGCCTTAAGATGCTCAATCAGCATCTGCTTGTGACTTGAAATAGTAATGCTAATAATACCTATATTATAGGCTCTCTAGTTTTGTTGCAATAATAGTCTTGTAATTTTGTTTCGTCAGGGCCTGCATCCAGATCTTCCCGAGAATGCACATCCAAAACTCATAGACCTGATGAAGAGATGTTGGGAAGCAGATCCCGACAGACGACTGTCCTTCTCTGAGATAATAGCTGAGCTTGAGACACTTTATGAAGAATTTAAGGTTAGAATTTTTCACCAATGGATTGTTACTTTTGTTTCGAGTGAGTTATTTATTTGCATTTAATGAATTTGGTATGGTTTACAGGAAACAACAGAAACAGCGAATGGCAATTGATGATTTTGGTAGCCAGATCAACCCATTTGAAGATTTCTATGGTAAGATAGTTATAGCGGTCTGATATGTGTATAATTGTGAGAGGAAAATTCTCAAAGGCTTTGCTATATACAAGATATTATAATACTACAGGAAATGCACACACAAAAAAAAAACTAAAAAAATTTGTAATTTCTTTTCTTCCAATGACACGGTGTTAATTGTCTTACCCGAAGATGATGTAAAAGGAAAATTTCTTCAAGCAAATATGATACCAAATTTCCATCAGCCAAGTATAACTTTGCAACGTCTAAGCAATTATCTCTGCCTTTTGTATTGTTGGGGTTATTCAAGTAAGGGCTTAACTTTGTGAAATTGTTTGATTTAGGGTTTAACATTCAATTTCGTCAAATTAGGACTTGACGTTTCAATTTTAACTCAAATGAGAATCTGACTTGATTGTTAAATCACTGAAAAAATTATTCAAGTGATGCTGCTAAATTGTTTTGGCTAGGGGAGAGCAAGGTCGGTGACTAACCGACTGGACCGAACGAATTTGCGGTGCGGTTGCAATGTCCATTTCTTCCAGTCGGTTAGGAACCGAACGAAAATATATGAAGGGCCGTTCGGTGGTCGGTAATATTATTTTTGTCAAATAATCGACCGAGCACCAATCGACCCTTTTAATATATATATATATTATTAATATATATTATTATATATATTTCCGTTTATATTTAATTAATTTAGTATATAAATATAAACTAACCCTAAACCTTAAACCTAAAACTAATCCTTTTATTTTCTCGGCCCCTTTTCTTTCTCAGTCTCTCTTCCCTCTCGTCTTCTCCATCTATCTTTTTCTCAGATCTCACATGAAACTCAAGCATCGATCCAAATTTGTTAGGAAATGTGGTCTTCTTCCATCCACATCCATTTTCCCCAAAAAAATCCGCACGTCTTCTTTTCTTTCTCATCCAAAATTGGAACCCTTTGAATCATTTGAACCCTAATTTTCTATTTCCCTTTTTTAAAATTTTTATTGGGTTTTAATCCAAGAAGCTAGTTTCAGAGCCTTTCTCTCATTTAAACTTTCATTTTTGATGGATTAAAGTCCTGATTTAGTCATTCTCTATGGGTTGAAAGTCACTGTTGAAGCTTCAAAGTTTATGAGTTCCAATTTTAGGCAAATTGGGAATCAAGATTTAAGTGCTTGGGAATCAAGAATTTTCCATCAGCAAAGGTAGTTTTTAGTTTTTAAAATTCTTTGGTTAAGATTGAAAAAGAAATAGGTAGTATCTGTTATTTATTTGATTTGATGAATCATGTTGGTTGTTCCTTCTTGTTGTTCTTCTGTTAAGCTTCAAAGTTCAAAGGTTGTTGTTGTTGTTGTTGTTGTTGTTGTTTTTTCCTTTCTGTTAAGGCACACACAAAAGCTCTGTTTAGTTTTCAGAAACGTTTAATTATTTATTGGCTAATTGCTCAATTAAGGGCAAAACGTTTCTGTCTCAGTCTAATTTGGGGCACAACGTTTCAATTGGGTCTATTTGGGGCAAAACGTCCTGAAATCGCGTCAAATAGGGGCAAGACGTCTAATTGGGGAAAAACCTTTTCGAGAGTGGCCAAAACGCGCCGTTAGAGTTAACGGACGCTGACGTGGCGCCGTTAACTCATGTAAAAAGGTTTTTTAATTATTAAAAAGTAATTTAGGAAATTGGATTAAAAATGGGAAATTAAAAAACGAAATAAAAAAAAGAATAAAAAATGAATGGCTTTAAAATGGTTATAAAAGAAATCTGGGTTAGCCAAATTCATTTGAAGCTTGGGTTTTCTGGTAACAATGGAGGATTTTGGTAATTTATAGGGTTATGCCCACAATAAATCTATCTCCAAGTTTTGAAAAAGCAAAAAACAAATAAAATAATAAATTAACACACTTCATTACTAATAGAGAAATGATAGATGCAAATAGATTAAACACATACAACAAACTCATTCCAGCAGAAAACTACTTAAGAAACACATTCCAGAAAATTCAAAAAATTGCAAAAGGTTTTGGCCTTATCTGTAAAATCCGAAAACCTTTTACCCTTATTAGCTCATCTCTTTCAATTTAACCAAGAAACCCTAATCCCCAAATTAACTGATAAACAAACCCTAAATTTTCAAAAGCCATCACAACCCCAGAACCCATTCATACAAATAACTCATAATACAACACTTTTTGCATAAACCCAATACCCAAAATCGATTTTTTACCCAAAATCAACATAACAAATACAAAACACAACCATAAATAAATACCAAAGCCTAAGGCAGAAACTTAAACTAAGCGTTTTCAAACAAATCCACAAAAATACTTTCGCAAATCAACGCTCATTTATGGCTGGAAATCGTTGATTTTAGAGGCTCCTTTAACCAGAGAAGATTTTTGCAGAAGATGAACTGATTGAGGAGAAGATGAAGAGATATTTTTTTTTTCAACAGAAGAAGAAAATAAGAACAAAAAAACTAACATCCAAACCCTTTTATATTTGGATGAAAACGCTGCTTTTTCATTTAGGGAAAAAGGATTTTTTTCCTTTTAATTTCTGTTTAAATCAAAATAATTTAATTTAGTTCTAAAAAAAATAATTTAATTTAAATTTTGAAATTACATTGCCACGTGTCAGCCTTATATGCCTTAACGCGCTGTACTAATGTGTGAAACACACCTTCCGTCCAATTAGACGGCTTGCCCCTATTTGACGCGGTTTCGGGACGTTTTGCCCCAAATAGACCAAATTGAAACGTTGTGCCCCAAATTAGGCTGAGACAGAAACGTTTTACCCTTAATTGAGCAATTAGCCTTATTTATTTTTTCTTTTTTGTGTTTTGTTTTTTCTTTGGGATTGTGATTGTAATTGGACTCGATCTTCTTGAAAACAGATTCCCAAGATGTAAATGAACATGGGAAGATATTTTTGCAGACTGCAGTATTTAATTTTCTCCTCTCAAATGTGTATAAATTTCATTGCAGTAACATTGATATAAAAAAACCGACAACCGACCATAACCGACCGAGCCGACATCGGTCGGTGGCATGCGGTTCCAATGTATGTCAGTCGGTGCTTGGTGTTAGAATTCTTATTGTCGGTTTACGGTCGGTACTGGAAATTTATCAACCGCACCGATCGAAACCAACCGATGCTCCCCCTAGTTTGGCTTTATTCGAACCAAAATTAAATAGTGTAGTATATTCTATGTTGCTTGCCACGTGTCTTTTTTTTAGTTTTTATGTTATTGTAATGTTTGCCTTGTACAGTTTAAATTACAACAAGACACAGGGCACTCACTACGTGAGTATATATGAAAGTAAAATAATTTTAAGGTAGTTTATGACAGTTTTTTTTAAATAATATAAATAAAAATTAAATACTCTATTATATTTATCCTCTAATGGGTAGTTTTATTTAAAATGGGTAGTTTCATTTTGTTTTGATTTTTTAAAAACTGAATTTGTCTCCGAGTCAACCCGTGAGACAAACTCAGGTTCTCGCATTATAATTAGTATAGATTTATCCTCTAATGGGTAGTTTTATTTAAAATGGGTAGATTTTATTTTGTTTTGTTTTTTAAAAACTGAATTTGTCTCCGAGTTGACTCGGAGACAAACTCAAGTTCTCGCATTATAATTAGTATAGATATTCATTCTAAAATTCTATAGGGGATATATTGATATATTTAAGACTGACCATTTATATATATATATATATATATTGAAGGAAATTTACATATATATTTAATTTAAATTTGGGGCTAAATCTTGTGCTTAGGTGAGATCTTCATTTTATTTTCTTTTATTAATGTTATTTGTTTTACTTGATAACAAAGTAGGTGACATGATTTGTTGAATGTAGCAAACTCATGGGCAAAGAGATTTTTTTTTGGCACCCATGGGCAAAGAGATTATGTTCTCCTAATTGTCCTAACAACACAAGATGAAACTCAGTAATAAGCACCTGGATATCATTCATAAAAACACCCCACTCATTCAGAGAACCACTAGAACTATTAATCTCTCACTGCCAAAAAAAAGTCTGACTCAGCAATCAAATGATCACAGCCCGCCTCCCTGATGCGCCAAGGGCTTATCAAGGACATAAAGATGATAATAGAGATCATGGAGAGGATGAGCATGGAGTGCAAGGAAGCATGGACAAGCTTGAAGGTGATGGTGATATTGCACAACATGTTTCAAGCACCAAGGAGATGCCAAAGATGCCATTTGATCCATTGAAGATGCCATTAGGTCCGATGACAATAGCAAGAGCTAAGAGATTCAAGGATGCACTAATGGGCCTTGTTCGAACTCATCTTGAAGACTTGAAGACCATTGAAGTTCAATTGAAGAGCTTTGATGATGATTTGGGCAAGAATATTCCCATCGATTCCAAGGTCCTCACTTTGCTTGCAATCAATGGATGATTAAGCTCCATTGTGTAATTTGGCCATTCAAGGGCTTTATTCTATCTTAGATTAGTTTATTTTATGTTTAGAAGACAGTAGGATTGGGCCTTGTTTGACTAAGTCCATTTCTTCTCTCTAAACTGCCATAGCTTTATTTTAGGATAGTTTCTAGATTTTTCTTGTGTAAACCGCCAAAAGCATTAAATTGAGGAGGTTTAGGTCGACATCTTTTGCCTATATAAAGGCATAGACCCCCTCTCTTGTATTCAAGTTAAGTTTTCAATAAAATTGAGATTTATTCACCCAAATTGATTATTTAGCTTATTGTTCTAGTTTGAGCATACTTAAGGTTCTACAATCTTGTAGAGAGCTAGCAAACAATTAGGTTGTGATTGCTTAATTGTTTGTGAATCTTGTGATCTTAGATTGTCAATTGCAGGTCTAATTGAACATCTAGGGCCGACAAAAGAAGAGGAGTTTGCCTAGTGAAGACTATCGATCAACACATCTAGAAGTTGTAAAAATTTCAAGTAGATCTTTGGAGGCTTTTCAAGGATAGATTTGAATCTAACACAACTAGATTCGTATCAATTGGTATCAAAGCTAGTTTTTTTCATCTTCAATCGGTAAATCTATCCTTCTATTCATCATCCATCAAAATCCTAGTTCAATCGCATTCATCTAGTTCATCGCAAGTTCTTGATTTCAAAATTGCAAAACCTTGTTAATTTTATTCCCGATTCGTTATTGCTTCAATTCCTTTGAAATTTCAGATTTGGATCCCTCATACATCAAGGTTTAATTGAAAAATATAAAAAAATTTAAAAAAAGTTAAAAAATTTTCCGATCAGAAACTTGTGATTTTTGTTTAGTATTCGTTCTTGGTCGGAAAAATATTGAAAAATTCAAAAAAAATCAAAAAAAGTCATCGAAATTTTCTAGGGGGGTTTTTAGGGTTCTTGTTTTGTGCCATTGAGCTAGTTTGTGCAATTAACCCTAATTGGAGGAAAATTGAGTGAAACTGATTGTTTGTTTGAGTATCTTGGGTTGCTTTTGCTGTAATTGAAGGTTTAATTTAAAGAATTTCAGGTTGGAACCCTATTGGATTCAAGTGGTACAAAATAGGATTCAAGTGGTAAACTAGGGTTCAACTTGAATTGGTTGAATTGTGTTTTATGTTGTTTTGATTGGATTTGTGCAGCAAGCTTGGGCGACATAAGGAGGCTACAAATTGGTTTGAGATCACTTACTTTTGATTCACATAAGTTGTTGCTCCTAATTGTTTGTTCCTCAAGTAGGTCACGAGAATAAGTTACTCTTACAAGTTGCTTTTATTAGGCCTATTGAAGCTAAATTGAGGTAAAAGGCAAATTGTGTGAGATCATCAAGAGAGATAGAGGGCGGCCAACCCATAGGATTGTGTGCAAACACGAGAGCACAACAAGGTATACACACACACACTTGTGAGGAATTTTTACTACTAACTTTTCTTTTGTGTAGGTACAATGGGAGATAGAAAAGATGGTGAAAATCAAGCCAATGACTTGGCTACAATGATGCAAACTCTTATGCAAAGAATGGAGACCATGTCCACTCAATTTAATCAAAGATTGGATACCTTGGAAGCCCAAAATCAACCAAGGGCCAACGATGCACAAGGCAATGGGCAAAGAGATCAACAACAAGCTCAAAGGCAAGTTGCTAGAAGAAATCCAATGGAGAGATTAAGGGAGCAAGAGGCTGGAGGTCAAGCTTACATAGATAACCTACGACCTAGAAGAGGAGTTGATAAAGATGAGCCTAAAGACAACATCAAGTACAAGATTCCTAAGTTCAATGGAAGGGGAACTCCAGAAGATTATTTGGATTAATTGGACATGTACTTTGACTATCATCCTTTTGCCGAAACCAAGAAGGTACAAATTGCTATCCTTGAGTTTGTTGAGAATGCCTTGAATTGGTGGAATCAATTGATGCAATCTAGGATGAGAAATTTGGAAAGGCCAATTGAAACATGGGTTGAATTGAAGAGTGTTATGAGAAAGAGATTTGTGGCAAGTTACTGCATCAATTCTCTCTATCAAAGATTGCAATCATTGAGACAAGGGTCTAAGAGTGTTGATGAGTACTATTCAAAGATGATGTTGTTGATGTCTAGGGCTGAAATTGAAGAAGCTCCACAAGCTACAATGGCAAGGTTTCTTGCGGGCTTGAATAGAGAAATTCATGATATAGTGGAGATGCAACAACACTATGATATAGAGGAGATGTTGCAACATGCTTTGAAGGCCGAAGGACAAGTCAAAAGAGGATTTTCGGCTAAGAGGGGTTTTTCATCATCTAGTAGTTCATGGAAACCTTCTTATAAGAAAGATAAGAAAACACCAAGCAAAGAGAAGGAGGTGGTGCAAAAACAGTTTGTAAGTCCTAAAACCGATTCAAAATCTTCATTTAGTTCTTCTTCTAAAACTCACATTAAGTGTTTTAAGTGTCAAGGATTTGGTCACCATGCTAAAGATTGTGTTAACAAAAAGGTGTTGTATTTTGATGAGCATGGTGAACTTGTGAGTGAAGATGAGGAATTCAAATTAGGATCTAGTGGAGATGGAGAGGAAGAGGATGTGGCTACAAGTGATGATGATGATGAGATACCACCACTTAAGAGTTTGGTTGCAAGGAGAACTTTGAGTGCTTATGTAAGAGGTGATGTGCAAAATCAAAGGGAGAATTTGTTCCATACTAGGTGTTATGCGAGTGGGAAGCCTAGTAGTGTGATAATTGATGGTGGGAGTTGTACAAATATTGCTAGTGTTTATTTGGTGAAAGAGTTGCAATTACCCACTACCAAACATCCAAAACCCTATAGTTTAGGATGGTTCAATAATAGAGAAGAAATTAAGGTTAACAAGCAAGTTTTAGTTTCTCTTTCTTTGGGCAGGTACAAAGAGGACGTTTTGTATGATGTTTTGCCAATGCAAGCATGTCATGTACTACTTGGTCGACCATGGCAATATGACAACAAGGTGAAGCATGATGGTGAAACCAACAAATATTCTTCTTGTATGGTAAGGTTCCTATTACTTTAGTTCCTTTATCTCCTCAAGAAGCTTTAAAAGATCAACTTAAATTGAGAGAGGAATTTGCTAGAATGGAATCTGAATATAGAGCTAAAGAAAAGGAGAAACATGCTAGTTCTAATGCTAATTGCGATAAGAACAAATCTGTTTTGGTTGATAACAAAACAAGTTCTAAGAAAGTTGTTAAAGAGTGTATGTTAGCTACTAAGAGTGAGATTAAGAGTGCTTTACATGACAATTCTGTTTTGATCTTGCTTTTGCTTAAAAATACACTTGTGAGCACTAACAACTTGGCTGGAGAACTTCCAAGCAATATTGTTTTTCTTTTGAGTGATTATGCAGATGTGTTTCATGAGGAAATTCCTAGTGGATTGCCACCAATGATAGGGATTGAATATCAAATTGACTTCATCCTTGGGGCGCAGATACCTAATAGGCCAGCCTATAGGACTAATCCTGAAGAAACAAAGGAGTTGGAGAAACAAGTTGGTGAGTTGCTTTAAAAAGGGTATGTGCGTGAAAGCCTTTCTCCATGTGCAGTTCCTGTTTTGCTTGTTCCCAAGAAGGATGGAACTTGGAGAATATGTGTTGATTGTAGAGCAATAAACAACATAACAGTTAAGTATCGTCACCTTATTCCTAGATTAGATGATATGCTTGATGAATTGCATGGTGCTTGCTTATTTTCTAAGATTGATCTTAAGAGTGGGTATTATCAAATTCGCATGAAAGAGGCTGATGAATGGAAAACTGCCTTTAAAACTAAGATTGGATTGTATGAATGGTTAGTTATGCCTTTTGGATTGACTAATGCACCTAATACTTTTATGAGACTAATGAATCATGTTTTGAGAGCTTTTATTGGCAAGTTTGTTGTTGTTTATTTTGATGATATACTTGTGTATAGCCGTAGCCTAGAAGAACATGTTGAGCATTTGAGATGTGTGTTAGATGTACTTAGGATTGAAAAATTGTATGCTAACCTTAAGAAGTGCACCTTTTGCACAAACAAGCTTGTTTTTCTTGGTTGTGTGGTTTCTGCACAAGGTATTGAAGTTGATGAAGAGAAGATCAATGCCATCAAAGATTGGCCAACACCAACCAACGTTGGACAAGTGAGATCATTCCATGGCTTGGCTGGATTTTATAGGAGGTTTGTTAAGGACTTTAGCACCTTGGCAACACCTATAACAAGTGTGATGAAGAAAGATGCACCATTCAAATGGGGAAAAGAACAACAAGAAGCATTTGAGACCTTAAAAGAAAAGCTTACTAATGCTCCTTTGCTTGTTTTGCCTAACTTTAACAATACTTTTGAGATTGAATGTGATGCATCAAGAATAGGAATTGGAGCTGTTTTGATGCAAGGAGGAAAGCCTGTGGCATATTTTAGTGAGAAATTGAATGGGGTTGCATTAAACTATCCAACCTATGACAAGGAGTTGTATGCTCTTGTGAGAGCATCATAAACGTGGCAACACTATTTGTGGCCTAAAGAGTTCGTGATTCACACTGGTCATGAGAGCTTGAAGTACTTGAAAGGCGAACAAAAGTTGAACAAGCGGCATGCTAAGTGGATGGAGTTCATTGAGAGTTTTCCTTATGTTGTGCGATATAAGAAAGGTAAGGAGAATGTTGTGGCTGATGCATTGTCAAGGAGGTAAGTGAAGGGAATATGAAAGAAAGCCATTTATCACTTCAAGATTAGACATCTTGATTGAAGGGCAATCCTCCTGAAAACAAATTTTGAAAACCATTTTTGAAAAAAATCATTTTTTTGAAAAATCTTTTGAAAACATGTGACTCTTTTGAAAAACATTTTGTTGGACTCCTCTGGAGACTTTAAGTGCTATTTTTTCCTTTTTTTTTCCGACCTCTTTCTTTTTTAGGCCAAGTTTTCTTTTGTTTTTCTTTTTCTTCTTTCGAATGGGAACTTATCAGGAGAGAGCTTTGCCCCTTGGCTGGAGAGTCATACATGAAGAATCCAAACCATCTCAAGCATTAGTATTCAAGCTCATTAGTTCTGTAAATCCCGTGTGGAGCAAATATGTTGTTGTCTCAAAAGGTCTGAAGGTAGTGCTTGTTCCTCAGTGTCTTCATAGTCAGGTTCATTAGCATTTTCATCACTGAACCTTGGCTCGTCTGGAGCGTCTTTGCATTCATTGTCAATTGGCCTGAACAGTAGAATATATATATATATACACACATATAATGGAGAGCAAAAGAAACAACAAATGATAATAGAATAAATGAATGAAGTGGAAATGAAAATCCATGTAAACTTTTGAAGTGAACTTTATTTTATTACTCATGATAAAAGGAAAACATGTAGAATAATATGCAAGAAAAATGAAAGCCCAACATTGAACTGTTCACCAACACTCTTAGGCATAAGTGTCGGGATTGAAGTTATTATACCCCATACTACTAGAGTAAAACAACATTCATATTTCACTCAACTATCTGACACATCTCTTGAAATCAACCTGCCAATCCAAGGTACTCATCTTCTCCTGGTAAGTTCTCAACCGCAGCACTGGTGACTGATCCCTGTGATGCCTCATGCCTCTTCCTCACGAGGCTTCTCCATATAAAATTTGATTTGATGCTCATCCATCAGCCTTTCCACTTATTCTCTAAACTCAGGGCACTCACAGACTTCGTGCACTATACCGTGATATGGACATACCTTTTCCAGCTCTCCATCCCCTAATTCTCCCATTTCAACCATTCTTGCTTTCACCAAAGCCTTAAAAACTGTACCCAAAGGAGTACTTATCTCAGAAATCTTCCGCTTGACAAGCCCTCCAGTTTCAACCATGTTTGCTTGGGTATCTTCATGAGCTGGCAAAGGATTGACTTGTGCCACATTGCCAAAACTTAGCTTTCCAGACCTCACTAATTCTTGTACGACATACTTCAATCACCGACAATTCTCCGTTGTGTGCCCCTCGGACCCGGAGTGATAATCACAATGAGCTGTAACATCATACCATACGGGTAGTGGAGGTTTCATAGGGTTAACATATGGCAACCTTTGCAATAAGTCCTACTGGAGTAGTTGAGGTAGAAGATCAGTTTAAGTGCATGGAATTGGGTCAATGGGGACATTGCTCTTTATGGGATCTGTATTTCCTAGAGAGTAAGCTGGAGCTCTTTGTTGTGCTGGCCGTGAGGAACCTGGGATAGGATTATATGGCCTTGGACGGAAGGATGCCCCTCCAACTGCATTGATGCTTCCCGAGTGCTGATAATTGTAAGGATACGTCTACGGTGGTGCATAGTACCCATAAGCATGATAAGAAGGTTAGACTGGCCTGGGTGGGCGATAGTAGTTGACTGTGCCCTGACTATACTAAGGATAATTGTATATTGGAGGTGGATAATGAGGTGTATAAGGCTCCTGGCTTATAATGCTGACTTCATCCTTCCTTTTTCCAACAGATCCTTTGCTAGTCTCATTTGGAACTATGAACTTCCCTGCCTTAATGCTATTATCGAGCTTCTGTCCTAACATAACGATCTTTGCAAATGGTTCGCCTGACATGCTGAACAACTTGTCATAGAAGATCGACTTCTCAGTATCGACGAAAAGCCCAGAAATTTCTGACTCCTTTATTGTCGGCCTAACCTGAGCGGCCATATCCCTCCAACGCTGAGCAAATTATGTGTAGCTTTCAGTAGGCCTCCTTTCCAGGGCTTTTAGAGATTCCCTATTCGGAGCCAAATCGACTAAGTACCTGTATTAGTCAATAAAATCCTTTGCAAGGTCATCCCAGGAACGAATGCGGTGTTTATCAAGCTGATTATACCATAAGGAGGTCGTGCCTGTTAACCTATCCTGAAAGCAATGGATCATAAGCTTTTCATTTGCTGCATAAAGACCCATCTTCCTCGCATAACTTTTCAGATGATTGTTTGGGTAATCCTTGGTCCTATCAAATTTCTCGAAATCTGGGGCCTTGAATTTTGGTGGTGTGACCATATCATCTACCAAAGACAGCTCTGCAATATTGATGAACCTGTGGTAACTACCTGAGCCTTCTAACCCGCGAAGCCTTTCATCGATCAAGCTTATCATGCGCTTGTTCTCATCGGCCGACTCAACCTCCTTCTTTCCAGTAACCCCCAGTAGCTTATCTTGACCTGCAGCTAGTGTTTTTGGATCACAATGCACTGGATTTTCATACGGGACATGCGAATCCTCCCCTCGAGCTGTAATATAGTAGGATGCCGTGGGATAATAGACATACCCTAATGGCGCGTCATTGGCTGTATCAGCATGCATTTTGCCATTGTTCTTAGGATTCTCGACTTTCCCATCAGAATTAGTCGCCTTTCCATTAGGCATTCCTTTCTTTGCAAGGGTCTCCCGAGCTGCTATTAGTCTGGCCACTACTTCCAATGCTTGTCTCAACTGTTCCTTCATCTCATCCCTATCTCACTTCAATTCCTCAAATTCTTCAGTATGTTGACCTGCCATTGCTCTAACTTTTGACTGTATGAAGTACTAATGTTGAGCTATCTTAGAACCTTTAGAACGGAACCATAAATTAGAAACCCCCTTATTAATGTACTCCAAACTCCAATTATTGCAAGTGATGTCATGATGCATGATAAATTGTACCAAATTAAGCATGAATGCAATACAACTTTTGCCATAAGAAATGAAATGCACAAAATCACCCGGAATCTTCCATCGAAGTTTTATGAATTTCACATCTCACATCCAGGCTTTAATTGTCTCAAACTAGTGCCCAATTAAAGCCCTTCATTTGTCGGCGTGCATAACCACTTATGATGATTGCATAATGTATGATCGATGCTTTGCGCGAATGCAATTTTCCATAGGACAATTGGAATGAAAGATACTTGATTAAGCCTTCCGAGACAAAGTTTAATACATTACCAAAATATTCAATATAAAATCCTATTTTAAGTACAATGTAGGTTACCAAGTTAGACTAAACTTCATGACTTCCGAGTCTTCTTTTGTTGAATGAATTTCTTTTATTATGAGCAAGGTGTCATGGTCTCTTGTTCTTAATCAAGCATCTTTTACTCCGATTGTAGTCTGGCAAATCCTACGCAAGCACGTGAATGCATGATGCTAAAAAAAAGAAACAGGAAAATAAGAAAACAAGGAAAATAGTTAGTAACCACAAGGAAATTAAGTAATAACTGAAAATTAAAAAACAGCTTGTCGAAACGTTCGGGTCCGGGGAACCCTGTCGAGACAACGTTGGTAAAAAGGAGTCGCCACTAATCTTTTTTATGGTGTGATTAGCCACCTATCTTAAGTTTAATACTAACCTAGGCTTGGCGAAGGTAGTACTAAACCTAACCATGTCTGCTTAACCAGAATCTATGGGTTCGGGAATCGGTTACGCTCGGGGAAGGATTAGCACCTCCGAGACGCCCGTCAAACGACGGTACCTCTAGCCTAAAGTAAATCTAATGGGTTAATACTAAAGGTTGCTTTTAAATCTTAATCTTGATTTAAAAAAGGGTTATAAAAGGAAAACAAAACCATTTTTTGAAAACGATGTCGAGAATTCGAAGAATATAATCGAACACTGTCGATTAATCCAAATCACGATTCTCTTTCACTATTTGTTCTCTTGTTTATCCTTTTCTCTTCGAAAAGGAAATTTTGAAAATGCTATGACAAAACCTTTTACCATTTGATTTTTTTCTAGAAAACTTACCAATTTCATTAATTTCCAAAATCTTCTTTTGGATTTCCTTATTTTCCAAAACCGTCTTCTAGAACTTATCCAAACTTTTTATTTTCCAAAAAATCTCCTTTTGAGTTTACTTAAAAAGGGTTCTATTTAAAAATGCTTACCTTGAAATCTCTTGATTTATTATTTTCTTAATTTTGAAAATCGAATAAGAGAACACTGATTTTTTTAAAAAAACGTTTTTTTGGAGAAAAATGATATTTTTGTATTTTCTTGATTATGCTTAAAAGGGAAGGAAAATGAATGCAGATGATGCATGAACTGGTTCATTTTAATCATTTGATCGATAAAGTGAGGTTTACTCGAGTCAACCATTATGAACCTAGCCCGGCCCCTAGGGATATTCGTAAAGGTTGTTCGATCTCGGAGCAAAATCCGGGAGGTTATGCTCATGCATCTTTACCCGGAATTCACCCGTCATAGTAAAAAACGACACTTTATAAATCGGAACATGTAACAGTGACGTGTAATGCAAGCAGTTTAAACATACAAATAAGTATGATATGCATGCAGTTGAAGTGTATTTCTACTAAGTTATTACAAACCAAAGTCCGGTTGGACCAAATAACAAATTAACAATATCTAGCGAAAAACTTATGGACCGGACTGGGCTCACTGGGGACTTTATCTGCACATCGAGAAGACCATTAGCAACATTCAAAATAAAAAATGCACAAATCAAATTTAAGAAAATGGGCAAACTTTAATAAAACACACTAATGAAACCATGACAATTGGAAAGGGAATGAAAGACCTCAAAGGGACAAAGACCCATTGATTAAAGGGCATATTTAGACTAAATGGACACCTTATTCACTCCACATAAGAAGCAAAGCTTTGAAATTAAGACCTAGATCAGGACAAATTTGGAATCAATTTCCCTTCAATTTATCCCTTTTATTTGAGAAATTTTGATTTTAGCTCCAAGTTTGGTTTCTTTCAAAAATCCGAAAATAACCTAAGGTGGTCAAACATGTCATCCTGGAATTATTTTAAGATTTAAGCAAAACAACACAACTTTAAACCAAAATCCTAATTTCCCAAATTAAAGTTAACTCACTTGGAAATTACAAGTCATTCTTAAAAGAAACCATAAAATCCATACTTATGATAAATGGAAAGCCTCATTTTCTTTAAACATGGTACTGAACTCCAAGAAACACTACCATAATCCAATCATAACCAAGTATACTATACTATAATCATCAAAGATCACAATTTTAACATGTATACAAACATTTATAGTAGAAATGAACCATTAAAGCTAGATGAATTAAACTTATCATGGAATACTAATTAAAGATGATATCTTTCTTACCAAAAACTTAAACTACACACCAAATTAATGTTTTAAACAAATAATTAGCATATTTAAAACTAAAATAGTCACTTAAAAACATAGGCATACAAACATTTAACAATCATTCCCTTCATAACATGAATCCATAAGAAACAAAGACAAAACCATCATCTTTAAGAGGAAATAAAGCTTAGAAAAAGAAAATCACATGGAATAAGGTCGGAATTGAAAAGATGTGAAGTTTGAGGGTTTAAGGAAATATATACCTGTAGGAAACGGTGTCGTTCCCCCTGGACGGTACTTCTTAAGCAACTTGTTTCTTCTTCTTTGCTCAAAGCGCCGTTCACGAACCAAAGTCTTCTTCTCCCCTTTCGACGAGCCTTCTGGTTTCAGCTGCGAACGTGAACTCAAACCCTGTCACGAGCCAACTTGAGCCATCTTCATCTTCTCGAATCTACCCTCACTCTGAGTGAGTCAAAAAGCTCTATGCTTTCAAAGTTTTCAAAGCGACCCGAACCCTGAGATCTTCCCCTGGAAATTTCACCGTTGGAATACCTTCAAACTTGGAGGCTTTGCTCGATTTCCACCCCTCTTTCAATTGGTAGACTCAATTTCAAGTAAAGCCCCTCTCAATCAAAAACCCCCAATTTTCCCATCATGAACCCTAAAATTTTTTGAGAGTTTTTTAGGAAAATTTCTTTCGAGAGGGTTTGTAGCTAGCGGTCTCGAGAGGGGAAAATGGATTGGAGAATCCGTAGGGAGATGATAGCTGAGTGGGGTGAAGGTTTTCAGTGAGTGAGAGAGGTGTGTTTTTTCAAGTGTGATTGGAGGATCGATGTGTGCTTGTTTTTTTTGCAGTGCGATGAGTGAGTAAAGAAGAGAAAGCCAGAGAGTCCCCGGATCTTCTTTTTTTTTAAGAGACTCGAGTCGTTGTGTGTTAGCCCCCTTTTTCGATCCGTCCAAATTCTCCCCCCCCCCCTCTTCTAACCGATTCTTCCCATTTACCCCGCTAACCATTTTTGTCCTTTTGTGCAGATGAAGGGGAAAGGGTAAGCTTGACACCCATGAGCTGTACCCTCCAGGATTATGACTCAGCCAAATCTGTTGCATAAGGGATCTCGCCTTCCAGCGAGGAGATAATTTCCTACTGTTTTTTTTTTTTCACATCTGCTGATATTCAAGTGTGATTTTCATCTCCCAACCTCCTTGTCTGAAATTCATTTATACTTATCAACTTCTGTTGTTTGCCTCCTTTGCTTGTTTGTGCTCCTGTGATGTAATTGTCTATTTCTGCCATTTATGCTCTGGATGAATGAACACTGCTTGGACTATCTGTGTGCTTGTTCTGTGATTAACAGGCATCCTTCAATTCATTATGTATTTGGCTAACTCTTGTTGAATTATCATTGCTTACATTTCTCAATTTAAGCCTTGTCTGTTGGTGATTGAATGTAACTGTTGGCCTTCTTTGAAATGCTCACTGCTCTTGGTAGGATGCACTTTAAACTTTCCTGTCATTTCTCTGATGCATGGCTTGTTTGCCTAATTCTGTCTTCATGCTCCTTGCTTTGCTTGATACATGTATCCACTGCCACTGTTGCCTTTGAACTTCATTACAGTAGCAATTGAACCCTGTAAAGCTCAATCTGTCCAATTTTGCTCTATTATCCTGCTTGCTGTCTTGTGTTGCTGTATTTGTTGCCTTTGAGCCCCACTGTATTGAGCACTTGAACCCTGCCAAATTTGACATGTCTTGTTTGCTCCCTTGTCATGCTTACTGCATTTGGACCCCTTGCTCATTGCACTAAGTGTGTCTTGACTCTGCCATTGTTATTGATTAGCCTAATGTTTCTTGATACTCTTAGCTTAACTTGTTCTGCTTTGGCATGCACATGGGAATTTCTTCTTGCACTTGCACAAATGTCTCACTGTTTTAGGGGTCTTCCTGCATTTGTCATTACTAGTTTCCTTTCCCTGCTTGTGTTGCTTTGTCATGAGTGCTTTGTTGCTTCTTAAATGGCAGATTGGTACTTTTGAGGCCAGGAATTAATCCTGAACTTCTGGTTCCCGAATCTGCCTAAAAACACAAAGCTCCCCAGGCTTTAAATATGCTGCTGTGTTCACTGATTTTGCATTTTGTCACATATGTTTGGTGCAATTTTTGACTGTTTGACCTGTTGGGTTCTTTTGCTGTTTTTCACCCATCAGTGTTGTCCTAGTCCTCACTGTCTTAGCCCTTTCATACTCTCATGTACCGCCCTGCATATTGAGGTCTTTCAAAAGATCTTCAACGCACGGGTACATGGCTTGCTTGACCACTCTTGCATGCTATCTTGTTCTTGTTTGCTGTTTGGTTGCATTTTTTGAAGAAGGCATGTCACCAATTAATGGTGTCTATGCTTCAAGCCTGGGGAAACATTTTTCGCATAGTTTCTTCTATCTCTTTAACTTGCAGGACTGGTCCTCTTTGAAGAATTGCTGGAAATCACGAGTCGGGAAGGATGCAACCTAGCTCGTGCCAAATGGGAAAGAGAAGCATGGAATGAACTCTATCAAGACCTAAAAAGATGTGAACTAATGTACCTAGACTATCAATGTAACCCAACTTCTCTTTTTTTTTCGTAATCTTTCATTTTTTTCAATTTTTTTGTTTTGAGTTTTGTGAATATGCAAATGTATCCGAATGCACTATGTACTATGTACTTAAAGTATACCTAATGAAATAAAATTTCCTTCTCTGCAATTACGTCTAAAAGTAAACTTAACCTAAATTGCTAATTACTCTTTAACTAAAAAAAAAACTCATACAAGCACTATAGCTAAAGGTAAAAAGTAAGTATGGCTAAATGCAAATGATATATGAATTGACTTGATTTACCTAACCCTGAATTGCAGATTAAGAATACAGATAAAAAAAAAACAATCGTACTTAATGAACTTAGACTCTAGAAAATTCACGGCTTATTTAGCTAATCTAAACTAAAAGTAAAATTAAGACGACCAAAGAGAACCTAAAGTATGCAAAAATGACCAAACTGCCGTAGAATGCAAAGATGACCAAAATGCCTTTGGATACGCAAAAATGACTATAATACCCCTAGATGTGCAAAAATGACCAAAATGCACCTAAACATGCAAAAATGACCAAAATGCCCCTGAATATGCAAAAATGACCAAAATGCCCACTGGATGTGCAAAAATGACCAAAATGCCCCTGGATATGCAAAAATGACCGAAATACCCCTGGATATGAAAAAATGACCAAAATGCCCCTGAACGTGCGAATGGTCAATTAAGAAGTGAATTGATTCAATTTATGGTCCTAGGACAAAAATGGGTGTCTACACAGCTAATGCCCCTTCTTGTTCCTTATTAACAAAACCTTTTATTTTCCCAAAAAATCTAAAAGGATAAAAGTGCCCTGGGGGCGGGTGGTCTATTTATTTAGAGTAAAAGGGGTTACTCTCTCTACGGTTCTTATTTTTTTGAAAAACGAGAGGTAAGGGTAAGAGATATTCCTTTTGTGTACCAACTTATATGCTGGCCTGACTCACTCACATCTAGAAGGTTCCCAATTTTGACCCGGCAAGGTCTCATTGGGTGGAGGTCTTTCGCACAACCTGTACGGGGACGTGGTTGGTCCCACAAAGGCTCGCTTATTACATCTCCCAAAATTTGATTAAGGTGGCAAAATGTAAATGCAAGATGCAGTCTAAGTGGAGTATGTGAAGGAACAACTTACCATTACCCTAAAACTACACCTGACAGACCTAGTAACTAACCACAACAAAAGACAAAGAAAACCACAAGATATGGGTGAAAAATAACATAAATATCAAAGCACAAAAGCAATAAACGCCAAAACACACAAACAAGAAACCAATTTATTAACCCTAGATCTTGTTTAAACTAGGTGAGGTCTGACTCTCTATAACTGTCCCCAGTGGAGTCGCCAAGCTGTCGAAACGTTCGGGTCCGGCGAACCCTACCGAAACGACTTGGAAAAGGAGTCGCCACTAATCCTTTTTCTAAGATGTGATTAGCCACCTATCCGATTATTAAGTCCAACATTAACCTAAGCTTGGCGAAGGTAATACTAAACCTAATACAGTCTGCTTAACCAGAGTCTATGGGTTCGGGAGTCGG
The DNA here is from genome assembly GCA_001974825.2 of Corchorus olitorius. NCBI lineage: Eukaryota > Viridiplantae > Streptophyta > Magnoliopsida > Malvales > Malvaceae > Corchorus > Corchorus olitorius. Next base: position 28,676 of record AWUE01022702.1, on the reverse strand, counting down.
TTACGCTCGGGGAAGGATCAGCACCCCCCGAGACTCCCGTCAAAGACGATTTCTCTAGTTTAAACTAAACCTAATGGGTTTAATACAAAACGGTTGCTTTTATCTAAATCTTGATTATTACCAAAAAGGGTTATAAAAGAAAATAAAATCATCTTTTTAAACAAATGTCAAGAATTCGAAGAATATGACCGTACGACCGTCAATCAATTCTATCTCGATTCTCTTTCACTGTTTGTTCTCTTGTTGAATCTCCCACACTGGGAAGAAATTTTGAAAATGTTGTGTCAAAACCTTTTATTTTTGCTTTTTTAAAAGTCTTTTGCTTTGCTTTGAAAACTTCCATTTTAGTCTCCCTAGAAATGGTGTGAAAATCCTCTTTTTATATTATTTTGGAAAAAGCATTTTCCATCTTTTATTGACTAAGTCTAGTTTGAATTTGAAAACTTCTATTTAAATCTTAAAAGCTCTTGATTACCAATTTTAATGTCTTTTGAAAACATGAGTAAGAGAACATCAGCTTTGAAAATGCTTTTGAAGAAAAAGAACGATCTTTTTTGTATTTTCTTAATTGTATTTAATCCTGAAGAAAAAGAATGCAAATGATGCATGAACTGGTATATTTTAATTAATCAGTAGATAATAGTATACGTGAAATTAACCCGAAATCCTTCCTACGCATTATAGGGGTGTTTCGGGGACAATCCAAACTCGGAGCGGGAACCAAGAATTCGTACCCGAGTACACTTACTTGGGACCCACTCGTTATCGTACAAGACACTTGTTTACTGACTCTTATTTAACTATCTCGCGTGAATGAAAATTAAATATGCGTGAAGGATCATGTTTATTCACATGCATTAACATAAGTCTACCCGAAATCAATTCCATAAACCCTTCCCACGCATTATGGGGGTATTTATGGAAAAGATCGGTCTAAAAGGGGCTCCCAGAAATTCGTACCCGAGTACATTTATCTAAAAGACCCTTTATCTCAGCAAAAAACGAATATTAATACATTTTAATCATAGCAAGGTGACATATATTATGCATGACATTGGTGCACGTGATTATTTTCTACTTTACCACTACACTAATTACTAGATTATTACAAACCATGGCTTAATTAAGCCAATAACTTAAATAATGAAAGACTTAAAGAAAGAAAATAAAATCCTAAGGGCCAAATTGGACAAATCGGGGACCTTTCTATAGATAAAGTAAACAATTAGCAAAATTCAGGAATCAAATAGTATAAATTAAATATCAATAATGTAAATTAGGCACCCAATTGCACAATTCTAGCATCAATTTCTAAAATCAGGGATTAAATTGCATCAAGAGTAAATAAAATCCTAAAGCAGGGACCAAATTGCATTTAATCAGGAAATAAATCTTAAATCAGGGACTAGGCGGCATAAATCAAAAATAAAATCCTAAATCAGGGGCGAAATTGAATCAATTAATAAATATTATCTTAAATCAGGGACTATATTGAAAACGGAAATAAGTTGCAGGCTTTATGTGAATTAAATTAAAAATTCAAGGGATTTAATTGCACCAAAACAAGGTCTTAGTTGAAGAAAATTAGAGTCTTTACCTGAAACGATGCCGTTTTGATGTCACCTTGCACGAACTATAAAAATCCCTTTCTGCTTCTTTTTCCTCCTTCTTCCTCCGTCTTCTTCCTTCCCGAAACCCTAGCTATCCCACTTCACAGCGCCGTTCCTCCTAACCAACGACGGTGCTGCCATGGCCTCCGCACTAAATCGTCTTGTCTCCTTTCTCTCCCTCTTCCTTCACGAACCGAAAACCTTCAGATCTCTTCAAAACCGAACCCAAAAAAAAAAAAACTCTTGGCAACTTCCGTCGTCGGTTCCTCACCAAACTTGACCCACTGTCGACGCCACCAACCTTCCCCTATAGGCCACGATTACACCCCTCTCCCTGAATGATCGAGATCCGACTCTATAACCAAAAAAAATCGATACCACTCGCACCATCAACGACTCAAAACATTTCTAACCCCAATGGGAAGCTAAAAAAATGGGAACGAGGTGACTCCTGTAGACCCGAGGCTCAAAGGAAACTAAGAAAGGTACCCTCTCTTAACTAAATTTCTCCCTTTTCATTTTTGTGTGATAAATTTGGTGAATAAGGGGACAAGGAGAGAGTAACGAGAGTTTTAAGAGAGTTTTAAGAGAGTTTGTCGAATGAGGGTGTTTGAAATATTTTTTTAGGGAGTTCCCCAGATTTTACCCAGTTTTTAGTGTTCAAATGATCGAAAAAAAGGCTTCTGTATCTTCAAGAGTCTTTTTTTTTTGGGAGCTTTAGAGTGTATTTGATGGATCATAGAAAAAAGTCGAGAGGGGAGATCGATGTGTGTAGAGAGCCAAGATCCTTAGAGATTTTTCTTTTTCTGTATTTGTTGTCAGGGAAGGTTCGAGGGTCCATGAGCTAGAGAACGAAATTGTGTGTGTATTGTTGTGAAGAGAGAATGGGCAGAGATTATGGAGGGAGAAGGGTTGTGAAGAGAGAGGGAAGATGAGAGTTTGTGGTTGTTGTGAGAGAGCCCCAGAGGGAAGAGTGACTGTGTAGAATTTCTTGTGTCCAGGCTTGTGAAGAGTGTGTGTGCCCCTTTTTGTAGAGAGCAGTTGAGAGAGAGAGAAGATCAGGTTTCCCCAGAATCAGTGAAAAAAAAACCCCCAAAGCAACTGAATCCCTCCTTTGAAGATAAGATCATTTTTCCTTGCTAGCTGTAATTTCTTCCTTTATTGTTTTTTCCTAACTGATCCATTGTTGTCTCTTGTGCAGGTGGCTCCCGAGAAAATGGGAGATGGATTGAATCCCCAAAATGAGCTAGCTGCAACAGTTTGAAATCTTCTCTCACTAAGATAATTTGTGCACTCTCTCTCTGTAACTGTTTATAACTTTTAGAAATTAGGAATTATTCTTGCTGACTTGGGTTTTTGCTGGTGAGATTTAAAAACTCTAAAGTTAAATAAAATGCCATGAAGGTAAATGCATGAATTTACACTAATTTGGACTGTTAGCACATTGGGAAAGTATGCATATAGTACACATGCTCTGTTTTTTTTTTTTTTGTATTTTGGTGAATGCTATGAAAAATGCAGTAAACTTCTGTACAGTGGCTGCTGATGCATGAGTTTCATAATCCATAATTTGCTCTGCCTTGCTGCATTATTGCTTTGTTGCTTCTGTGTATGGCTTCAATAGGTCCATTGCTTGATTTGCCTTGGCCTTGATCAATTTGCTTGTCAAATTGCCTGACTTGCTCTTGCCCTTGCTTGACTGCACTTTGAGAACTGAACTGCTACCTTGGTGTGTCACTTCATTTGCGAATGCCCTTGGTTTCAATGTGTTTGAGTACCGCTGTCTTGCCCTTTTGTTTGCTATTTCTTGCCTTTAAGAGCTTTTGTGTTTCTAGACTTTGAGTGCTGCCCTTATACGCCATTGTTTTGCTGCAATGCTTATCTTGATGAGAAATCCTGCATAGATTGACTAGGGATGGATGATGGCCTGTTTCAGCTTTGAAATGTTGTTTACATGCCTTCCACTGTAGTTTTCAATTGTGGTCCTCTTTGGTTACACCATCCTGTTTTGTTTGATGTTGAGCCTTATATGTGCCACTGCTTTTGAGCTTTCTCTGTTGTGATTGTTTCTTTACTGCCTTCTGCCCTAACATGTTGCCATGCGTTATTTGCCTTGTCTTCTGGATGTTAAAACTATTGTTTTACTTAGAATACCATAACACTTGGGTTCATTGTTTGCTGGCTCCATTTGAGGTTGCATGAACACTTATTGCACTACTTTTATCTTTGGTATATTCGGCAATATGGGGCCTTTTGAGGTCAAAAACTCATACTGAACCTCATGCCCAGCTTTGCCTAAAACAAAGGTCTCTTCCCCCAGGCCTTGACTTTACCTTTATGTTTATTCCTCTTTGTTCTGTTTCGCTTCTTTGAGTGCAATCCTCTTGCTGCTAACAGATTATGTTGTGTTCCTTTAATGTCACCATTGGCTTTGTCTTCTCTGTGTCAGCCCTTGCACACTCCCATGTACAACCCTGCATAATGAGGTCTTCCAAAAGACCTTCGACGCACGAGTACATGACTTGTTTGATCACTCTTGCATGCTCCCTTGCCTTGTTTGATGTTAATTGTTTTCTTCATTTTAAAAATTGGCATATCACCAATTGATGGTGCCTATGCCTTAACCCTGGGGGATACATTTGTGTCCATTTCTGCTTTTTTGTTGTGCAAGGCTCTATTCCAAATTCCACCAACGAAGTGCACGCCCACGTGAAGAGAGAAAGAAAACAAGACCAAGCCATGTTATTTTCCTTCCCATTCTCATTTATTTTGTAATAAGGAAAATTGTAAAGGACATTAATTCCCACTTGTAAAGCCAATGTCCATTCAAGGGAAATTTATATTCAAGCTCAATTTCAATTTTAAAATATGGTCTTTTTCTATATTAATGCAACTAGTGTAATGCAATTACCTTAATTCTAGGATGCACCAACCATGGTATTACACTAAAAAGGTTAATTTAAGTGCAAAGAAAAAAACTGGCTTACCTAATAAATACAACTTCCCATTTTTTTGTATTTTTCTATTTAACCAAAATGTCATTACTAAAATATGCTACAAATGCAATCATATTATGCGAATGCTCAATTAGTTAACCATGAACCCAAATCAGGCTTAAGCAAAAATGCTAACTTACTAATGATATCATGCAAGAAATGTAAATATGCAGATTGCAATAATTTTTTGGTTTTTTCAAATGCAATATAGATGACTAAGAGATGAATTAGCTAATTTAAATTAAAAGTGAACCTAAAATGACCAAAATGCCCCTGAACATGCAAATGACCGAAATGCCCCTAGGTGACCCTAATGCCAATTAAGGAATAAATTGATTTAAATTAAAAAGGATATGGAGAAAAATGGGTGTCTACAGCTTTAAAGCTTGTGCTCCAATATTGATGAATTGCATGAATCCTTAATCAAATTCATTTTGACAAGTTACTAAAAATCATATCACTTCCTTTAATTGAAGTGATTTCACAAGACATTTATTTCTCATGTAACACAAATGAATATATCAAAATGAGAAATAAATAATAGTACGTAATTTAGATAATAACATGCATGATTCAAGATTCATGCATCTCAACAATAAGCATGAATTACATATATATAAATATATATGTAGTTGCTTGATCAAACATATCTTCAAATCTAACATTTCTTTATGCCTTAAAACAATTCTTGTATAGATTCCTTTGGTTTAATAACCACGATTTACCAATATATATAATTACAAGGCCATAAAGATTCATAAAATTAGCAAAGCAAGTAGTATATCTCCAAATTATCTAAATTCATGGTTGCTTAATCATTTAATACTGATTTTCCATAAATCACAAAATATATAAAGCAACCAATAAATAAAATGCCATAAGTACCTTGTGAAAGTATATGATTGAAAAAAATTAATAGTCACTTTTGTCACAAAATATAAATACAATTTATCCTAAATTAATAACATCACAATGTTTTCATGGCATCAGAACTGAATCATGATAATTATCTCAAAGAAATATATATATATATATATATATATATATATATATAGCATGAACATATGCATATCAAGTATCATGATTTCTTTGGTCACTCATGAGAGTACCAACTATATCATGGTAAATATCTTAATTATTATCATGATCAAATTGAAATTATCAAACTGACTCAAATTTCAAAGTTGCATGAGTTCAATTCTCAACACATATAAGCCATAAAAAACTGCTTACAATATCGGTAAGCCATAAAGAAATACTAATAATTGTGGGCATACTTTCATTTGAGACCGTAATAGCATCAATTTCATGATCTTAAAACGATAGTCGAATAGATTAATTTCAAAATATGTCTCAAAATAAAGTTTATCGCTTTTATATATGTTGACAATATTTGCGATAAAATAAGATCATAATTAGGCCAAGTTTAGGGCCTTACCTTATGGAGTTTGCATGCACATACCCTTCTCTTCCACCAATTAGAAACTATATAGATCAAGTTTCTGTCCACTTAAGAAATCGGAATGGAAATCCACTTGTTTTTCTCTAATCGACTTTGAATGATGATGCCACGCTTAGCTTTAAATATTTGCAAAAAGGTTAAGTCTCCATGTCTTTCATAGCCGCACATTGCAACTATTTGAGTGATTCAATCCTTCAATGGATTTCCAAGTGAGTTTAACAATTTCGAAACATCTAAATGGGTTTGCTTCCATAACCATGACTTCTTTGGAGTATCATACTTTCAAATTTATTTCTTCCACCTCCATAAAATTGAAACATAAAGTTTCGGATAAAACCCTTTAAAGTGTTGGGAAATATTGTTAAAGGAGGAGAAAGAAGAAATGAAACGGCTTTGAGGCGTGACGGGAAGCCACTTTCTTAAAGGGTTTTATATGCCCTCTAATGATACAGCTAAGCCACAAACTCTCCAACCATAAGTCGTGAAAATGGTGAATTTTCCTCTCTAGTTGCTCTTCTCTATATATATCTTAATGGCAATGTAGAGGTCCTTTATATAGTTGATGAACCAATGTGTCTTCTCAAAAAACACAACTTTTAAACACAACTTTTAATGGATACATGTATTTGTCTTTTGGATAAAGCCAACTTTAAATAGATATAATATCTTTTCATAGGAGAGCTCTTGATTATGAATAATCACAATATTTATCTCTTGATTCATGAATAATCACAATATTCATTAATGACTTTTCATCAACTAAATTGTATTGATAAATAATCATATTTATTTAATTACCAACATTCTAAACTACCAACATCATATATAAACCATTTTACAATATGCAAGCAAAAATTATTTCTTTGGTTTTTTAATACTAACATTTGAAGTTTATAGAAAATTTTATGAATTAATTTTTTTAATCATCTTTCAATTAATTAATTTTCTGAAAATTAGCTTCAGACAGGGTACGTGCCCGTTTGGCCTAGCTTAAATCTCTTCTGAAAAAGTGCTTTTGGAAAAAGTTTCAACTTAGAGCTTCTGGCTTTTAGTTCAAAAACAACTGAAAAACACTTCTGGATATTCCGTTTGACCCAGCTTAAGCTTTTTTCAGTAAATAAGCTGTTAAATAAGCTGGGCCAAACGGACCTCCTTGTAGATACACTTGGAATGTAGACGCAAAACCATCCTTCAGCTAATAATAATTCTTAAGCTTTCGAATTACTAACATTTTTTCAACAATAGGGAAAAAAATCAAACTCTGCACAATTTGGTAACAAAATTTGCACATATTTTGCGCACAAAAAGATGTAGATGACAGTGCATAACAGGTTGAATTTTAAGCTTTCTCCTAAGTTTTATGGTCCATTTGCTGTATTGAAGAAGGTTGGACCTGGAACAGCGGCTTATGAATTGGCTTTGCCTGCTGGTTCCAAAGTGCATCCTGTGTTTCATGTCATTCAACTCAAGAAGCACATTGGAACAGCCATTACTCAACCTCATTTGCCACTTGTTGATCCCATGGTCACATTGCCAAGGAGCCAGTTAAAGTGTTAGACCGTCGCATGGTTAAAAGAAAGGGAGGGCAATGACTGAGGTTTTGACTCTTTGGAACAATGGACAACATGAAAAAGTCACCTGGAAATACTTATTCATATTTTTTTTTGGTATATTTACAAGTTAATCTTGTTCGAGCCGGAATTGACCCACTATGGGGGTAAAGCTCTCCCAACAATGGTTTTCTCTATTCACAAGACTTGAATCCGAGACCTTGTTTAAGGGGAACAATTGCACAATCACTTGAACCAACCTTTGTTGCAAAGTGAATAGAGGTTCCCTGCTTTCAACAAGAATTGACTCAACACGCCCCGGCCCGGCCCAATATCCAGCCCAATAGGAGCTCTCTTACCAGGCCCAACCCTGTTGGCCTTTTATCTTTAAAATTGTTATTTGAATTTGTTGTTAATCAGCCGTTGTGAAACTAAAAAGTAAGAACACTCCCTTTTTATTTTGGGAATTCAACCACAAAATTAATACTAGATTTATCTCTATTTATCTCTCTTTCTTCTCTCTCAATCAATCGTAACTCTGCAATTTCATAGTTAGGCAGTTAGGGAGTTAGGGTTTAACAGGGTTTTTCTCATCTACGGCATTTCAAACTCCCCCTTCTTCCTCTCTGTTGATCGAGAATGCGAAGATCGTTAAGGTCGCTGGTTCGACCACACAAGGTAGCGCGTGGCTCCGAGAAAATCGTGGCCTCCGTACTGTTCGAGAGATTACCAGTGGCTATTCCCAAAATCGATCCTGTTGTTTACGCATTTCAGGAATTCTCGTAAGTTTTCAATCTCTGTTTTCTGTTTGTCTGTCGGGAAAATATGGGAAAGTTCCTAGTTCCAACTATCAAAGTTTTTCACTTTCTATAAAATTAATTAATTAGCTCAGAGATGCAAAAAGGGCATAAACGCTGATAGTAAGAGTAAAAAGAAAAGCTAAAACATTTACTGAAGACAGCCTAATCTATAGCCCATTACTAGAAATTGTTATTCTTTTTCCTAATCACATCTTCAGATAACTAAAGCCAGAGTTCTAAATTACATGTGACAGACAGTTCATTATTGCATAAATAACCCATCAGAAAAGGGCCTAAACCTGCTATAATATGTGATTCAGCTGAAGCAAATTCCATAAGGAATACTACATATTGGTTATCGACTCCAAGAGAAAATAGATTCAAATAAAATGTACTTAGATTTAGACATATCCAAGAATTCATCAGGATATCGTTGTCTCCAGCGGAAGCTACAACACCAATTACATATTACTACATAAATTAGAAGTCTTTTACCAAAAACCCAATCAGTAGCTGATGATGTTGAGTATGTTACAACTAGTTTATCAATCAGATAATAAGAATAGTCTCGAGCTTAATACGGAATGTCTAATTCAGCTCTGCAAAGCGCCATGAGATTGAGAGCTATAGTATTTTATTTAGTACAGCCATGATGAAAGTCATCATTCATCTGGTGTATAATGTTAATGCCATTTCTCCTTCACATATACATGCATGCAAACAGCTTTATCTCTCTTTCAAGGTACCTTTCCTAATTCCTCTCTCCTTCTCTCTCCACAGCTTCTCTTCTTCATTGCCCACCTCTCCCAGCTCTTCCACTGAACCAGAATCATCTTCAGAAACTCATTACAAACAGCTCATCTTTAACACAATTGAAGAGAAGCCCTGGGCATTTTGTAACACCAACTGGGTTTCCAATCAATTCCATGATGTCATTGTTGATCCTCATTTGTTTATCAAAGTTCTTAACTCCATTAGAGAGAAACCCAGAATTGCTTTGAGGTTCTTTAGATGGGCTGAGATGCAACTTGGTATCAAAAGATCTGAGTTTGCCTTTTGTGTTATGCTTGATATTTTGGTTGAGAATAATTTGATGAGGCCAGCTTATTGGGTCATGGAAAGAGTCGTTACTTTTCGTTTGCATGGTATTGTTGATATTCTTATTGGTGGTTACTTGAAAATGGAGGTTTCAATTAAGTTACTTGATCTTCTCTTATGGATTTATTCCAAGAAATTGATGCTTGAGCAATGTTTATGGATATTTGAGAAAATGGTTAGAAATAAACTGTTCCCAGACATTGAGAACTGCAATAGGATTCTTAGGATACTTAGGGATAAATCTCTTGTAGCTAAAGCTAAGGAAGTGTATAGCATGATGGGGGAATCTGGGATTAACCCAACCATAGTTACGTATAATACATTGTTGGATTCCTTTTGCAAGGAAGGGGAAATACAACAAGCCATTACACTTTTACTAGAAATGCAGAGTAGAGGGTGTTTTCCAAATGATGTGACCTACAATGTTATGATTAACGGGTTGATGAAGAATGACAAAGCAGAGCAAGCAGAGGTACTTATTGGAGAGATGTTAAAGTTAGGTCTTAAAGTTTCTGCATACACATATAATCCTTTGATTTGTGGGTATTGCAAGAAAGGATTTTTCGCCAAGGCTCTAGACCTCTTGCAAGAGATGGTAAATAAAGGAGCTGTTCATACAGTGGCAACATATAATATATTTATGTATGGCCTTTGCAGGTGGGGGAGAGTGAGTGATGCTAGACAGCAATTTAATGATATGTTGAAGAGGAATATGGTACCGGATATTATTTCATTCAATACTTTAATATACGGTTATTGTAGGATAGGGAACATTTGGGAGGCTTTTCTTTTGTTTGATGAGCTAAGATATCGAAACCTTGTTCCTACTATTATCACCTATAATACTCTTATCGATGGTCTATGTAGACAAGGGGACTTGGACCTTGCTCGGCATCTCAAGGATAACATGATCAGTCAAGGAATTTTCCCTGATGCCTTTACTTATACGAGTTTGGTGAAAGGATCCTGCAAGATGGGTGATCTATCTATGGCTAAGGAATTTTTCAATGAGATGTTGCACAAGGGTTTGGAGCCTGATCGTTTTGCATATACAACTCAGATAGTGGGTGAACTGAAGCTTGGTGATCCTGTGAGAGCATTTAGGTTGCAAGAGGAAATGCTAGCGAAGGGATTGCCTCCAGATTTGGTTGTCTATAATGTTTTTGTGCATGGGCGTGCTCGGTTGCGTGATTTGGAAGGAGCCATTGGATTGATGCATAAGATGTTTAGTATTGGTTTAATTCCAGATCATGTAACATATACTACCATCATTTATGCTTACCTAGAAAAGGGATATTTGAGGAAAGGCAGAGAAATGTTCAACAAGATGCTAAGCAAAGGCTTATCCCCATCAGTGGTAACTTACACTGTGTTAATTCATGGTCATGCAGTTAAGGGTTGTTTAGCATTGGCATTTATGTATTTCTCAGAGATGCAGGAGAAGGGTGTTATGCCAAATGTTATAACCTACAATGCCATGATAAATGGTTTTTGCAAAATGAGGAGAATAGATCAAGCTTACAAGTTTTTTGCTGAGATGGAAGCGAAAGGGATACTTCCTAATAAGTATAGCTACACCATATTAATAAATGAGAACTGTGACATTGGCAATTGGCAAGAGTCCTTGAGATTGTACCAAGAAATGTTCGATAGAGAAATTCTGCCTGATTCTTGTACACATAGTGTACTCTTGAAGCAACTTGACAAAAACTGTAATTTGCATGCAGTTCGTCAACTTGAGAGCTTAATTCTAGAGTCTAAAGAATCTTTCAACGCTAAGTCTTGATGAAGCCTTCAAGATAGTTCTGTGTTTCTCATGTTAATAGTGAGATTGCCACAATTGGTTTCTTGGAGCATTACCACAAATAAAGTTACTCCAACGATCATCGTTTATATTCTCTTAGATACAGCATGTAAGCTTCATCTGCTCTCTCTCTCTCTCTCTCTCTCTCTCTCTCTTCAACAGGTGTTTCCTATAGCATGTCATTTACTGCATTTATTCTGGCTGAGTTAGAAAAGCCTGTAAAGAGTTGTAAATGTAAATTAAATCCCCATCAAGCCAGGAACATTGGTGTTATTCACACAGATCGTATTTAGACATTTCTACCTATTTTTCTTTGGTTTTAGGTTCGATGCTTATTACAGCTCAAGTATTTTGTAACCAATTAGCCATTTTCGACATATCTGGTTTATTTGGTTCAGTTGTTTATGCTTATGTTGAAGTTGGGACATGTGGCCTAGTCTCAATTTTTTTTTAAACTGGATGTTAACAGATGGTAGTCGAATTCAGACATTACATATTATCAAACAAGTAAAACTTATTTGGTTATCAAATCTTAGAATCTGATAGGACTGGGGCATAAAATTACTTAAAATTCTTGATTCTGTTGTATAACAATCTGGTAGGATATCTACATGTCATTCTGCTTAGACGAGTTTTTTTAGTCATTCCAATTGTCTCTGTAGTTCTTCGTTTGCAGAAAATATACGTATTCTAAGAGCTTTTTTCTTTTTCTTTTTCTTCCAGACAAGGCTAAAGCGGCATAGATGGCACAAAAAAGTGCTGAAGACTAGAGATCCCATTATTGTTTCAATTGGATGGAGGCGTTACCAGACCACCCCTGTTTACACCATTGAGGACCAGAATGGAAGGCATCGCATGCTCAAGTATACTCCGGAGCATATGCATTGTCTTGCAATGTTTTGGGGCCCTCCTGCCCCGCCTAAGACTGGGGTGCTTGCAGTTCAGAATTTATCAAATAATCTGGTAAGTTTTTTTTTTTTTTTTTTTTTTTTAACAAATAATTTTCATGTTTAGATCTATATTTCCTTGTGAAAAATATGGAGCAAGGATGATGATGAATGATTTGATATATGGATCTTGTTACTTACATATTTTCTTCAATAGTATTTTGGTTTTGTAGTTCCTACATTGAGAGGAGTAGTTCAAGTACTTGAATTAATTAGACCTGTAAACAGAGGGTAAGAGGATTTAAAGATTGAAATCTATACCATTTATCCATTATTTGGTGTAAGCAGATAAGTTATTCAATGGATAGCTACCTTGTCTTCTTTTACTAATTGTCCTCAAAGTCCTTTAGTTTGAAGTTTGGCATGTAAAACTGGCAAATGAGTTTTTTTATGAGGGTCCTAGGGTTTGTTCAGTAGAGTGGACAAATAGGAGGGATGGGTGGAAAAGTGAAAAGAAAATTATTAACACAGGTGTTTGGTGGGAGAGAAGTGAGAGGGAAGAAAATAGGAGAGATGCAAATTTTCTCTTGTTATGACATAAAGTTATTCCAAATTGAAAAGATTAGAGAGAAAATAGGAGAGGTGTGGTCAAATGTTGCATGTTTACAAGATTGTCCATCTTTAAAAAGGTAAAAAGAAATTCACCGTGTCATTTTAACTTACAGGGGTTTAAGATAATATCATTTTCATTTTCTCCCCTTTGATTTTTAACCCTACATAGCCTTGGATGACAAGACAATTTTCTTGGGTTTTCAAATTCTAGAACTGATACGACTAAGAGCCCCTACATTTTAAGTACTGGAAGTCTCTATATGTATGTAATTTCAGTAATTAGTTTCATTGATATTGTTTGGAACCTTGGGCATTTTAAGCATCAAGCTAAGAACAGCCTTTTAGAAAGCCTTGAAGAATTTTCTGATCCCATTCTAGATTTAGCTCTGTTATACTCGAGTTTCTATTCTGGACTCATAGAAGGATCCACAAACAAAATTCTCGGCTATTGAATGACCAGTGTACTTTTAAATCTAACACATGTTCTGTTGGGATAGTTTGTTCAGGTTTTTTGTTTTAAAGAATTTTCAGATGTTTAGTCTTACCAAGAAATGACCTTTTTGATGATCGAGTAGTGTTTAAATTTTATCTTCGATAATTATGCAACAGTGAATCAATCTTTAAACAGCATGATTGTAGACGTTTACTGAAATACAGTCAAAGGGATGACTTGGTAAAGTTGGAGGCTTGGAGCCTTTTAGACATTTCCAAGCCTTTTGTTGCTCTTCTTTTTGTTGTTTTCCCTATTGTTTCTCTTAAAATTTGTAGCCCCCTCTCCTCACATAGCTTTCATTTTGCATCATAGCAACAGGATATGTACTTGAGTTAAACCATGCAGCACGGATAGTGAAGAAAATTAAGCTGGTTGGTTACCCCTGTAAAATATTTAAGAAAACAGCCCTCGTCAAGGACATGTTTACTTCAGATCTTGAAGTAGCTCGGTTTGAGGGTGCAGCAATTCAAACTGTCAGTGGGATCTGTGGGCAGGTGAAAAAGGTATGCTTGTTCATACGGAAGTTGTGATTCATATGACCTTGTATTAAATCTGTCAGTTGTATTATTTACTTCTGATTACTCATGGACGTCATTAGCACTAGATTCTTTTAATATATGATGAAAATAGTAAATGGTTTAATATTAGCCTAGTGTTTTAAGGTGGGTATTGAGAGGTTGTGACGTAGCAGAAGGTTAGAAATAGCAAGAACTTCAACAAATTAGGCTAGAACAGAATTAGATTGAATTGGAACAAGGATAATTAGGGTTGAAAAACCTCTGAATAATTCTGATTTCATCAAAATAAAAGACTATTAAAGTTTGCTGGCTAACAGCCCTTATATACTAAACACTTAAACTAAAATCCTAATCCTGGTAGGAATAGTAAAACCTTTCTGGTAGGAAAGTAAAACCTACTCCTTCTAGGAAAAACCATAAATATTAAAATCCTAATGACTTAAGGCTAAAGTAAAAGACTCATAATTAAATAAAATAAAAGAGAAATAATTAAAATAAACTATTTGAAAATGCACTGCATCAGGTTGGGTTGTTTAGGTTTCAAGTCATTCAAGGTCAGATTTCATCAAGCTTATTCCACTGATATTTTAGTTATTTCCAGCATCAGTTTTGTCTTGAGTGGATCTTTTCAAAGTCAGATTGGCATTAGCTATATTTACTACGGCATTGGATAGCAATTGAGTTCGTCTCCCCATTAGGGGCTGTTGGCTTTTTGAGTAGACAAACCATGGAGTAGGGTTAGCTTTTGAATGGACCGGGTGGGTCATCGAACAGCTTTTGCAAACACTATGGGTGATGCAATGGACCTTTGGTCTTTTAGGAACCTCCTGTGGTAGTATGCCACCTCCCAAAAGACAATTTTGTTGCTATATAACCTGTTTATGTTATTGATTTTATTTTGTTTGTATTTGTCTTTACAGCCAATTGAGAGAAAGCCAAAGAAGTTCAATCCCCTGGTCATTCCTAAGGCATTACAGCCAAATCTTCCATTTGCATCAACGCCCAAGGACATACCTAGTCGGAAATGGCCACTTCTTGAAGATAGAAGAGCTGTTGTCATGGAGCCTCATGAACGGAAAGTTCATGCTCTTTTTCAACATCTTCAATTAATTAGGAGCGACAAGGTTTGTGATTCTACATATTTTCAAATAAGCCATAATTTCAGATTAATTATAGAGTTAGGTGCATCAGAGATGGGAACAGGTTGATGAACTCTACGGTTTGCATAGCTTTTGATTAAGAATCATAATTTATGTAGTTGCTCATGTTGAAAGTTTTTACATCAACATCATCTTTGCAAATTTGCAGATGAAGAAGCGAAAGCTCAAGGAAGAGCAAAAAAGGAAACAATTCGAGGCACAGAGAGCTAAGGATGAGCAGCTCTTAAGAAAGCGCCGAAGAGAAGAGAGGCAGGAGAGATACAGGGAGCAGGACAAACTAAAGAAGAAAATCCGGAGGCATGCGGAATCCTGATGATTATAATGCAGGACTGTTGTTCTCAGCATATATAATGGCAAACCAGGTCAATTATATTGGCACTTGGAGACCACCGCATATGATCTTTATGAGTTTTCTTCACATCGACGATGGATTTGGTGGTTCTTAATGGGTTGACCTCGGTGTGTTGTAGTTGAAGCGGATGGTTCATCTTTTGACGTTTATCTTCCCTCATCATTTACTTGCGATATATCCTGCAACATCATTTAAGAAACATGGCTTGGCAGGTAGTAGATTAACGTAAGTTTGTAAGAGGCGAAATATTTGCAATGTAACTCCTTGGATGCGGCAGATGTGCTTACCAAATTTTGTCCTAAAATTTTGTTGGTGGAAGGCTTCTTTAAGAAATTCATGCTGTTAAACAATCTCTAAAGGGTCTTAATTAGTTGTTCTTGTTCCATACAAATAATGTACATCATTAGCAGAAGAGAAGAGATCAAGAGAACAGGGCAAAGTTGCCTAGAAATGCTCTTTACTTTTTTTTCTTTTTTTTGTTGGATTCTAATCTTTTCATTGTTTTTGTCATTTTCTAGAGCTTTGGTATTTTAGAGCTAAAACAGAGCTGTGTCACCAATAGGACAATAACGGCTCACATCCATCCCCAACCTCCTGAGCAGCCATTCCAACTCACTGCTGTCTACCAACACCCACACCACCATCTTCACAACCAGGTATGGAATCATTTAAATACTTTAGCCTCATCTATCACTGCTCCTTGGTTAGTTATTGGTGACTTCAACTGCATATTAGACATGAATGAACAATGTAGTAATTTCTGCACAAATAGAGCTGCTATTCAGCATTTTAATGACTGCCTTCGGAACTGTGAATTATTTGATTTAGGTTTTTTTCTGGCCCTATGTTCACATGGAATAATAAAAGAATATAGGACAATACCATGTTAGGAAATGGTTAGATCAAGCTGTAGCAAACATTCCATTGATCAACTCTTACAACAGAGCTAAAGTATCTCATATTCCTTCTTCAGGGTCTGATCATTTGCCTATTATCTTAGATACCAACCCTGTTTGTAATAGATTTCCACCCAGATTTTGGTTTGAAAATCAATGGTTAGAAAGAGAGGACTTTAGAAATATAGTTAAAGATGTTTGGAATTCCACAAAAATTGGTTCACATGCATATGATTTTTCATTAAAATGTAAAACTTTAGCATCCAGATCCAAACATTGGAGAAAATTCTGTTTTGGAAATGTCAGAACTCAACTCAATAATTTACATCAAAGTTTGGAACAAGTGCAATCAGAATTTAGAAACCAACCCTCTGAAGCATTAAAAAATCAAGAACAAACTTTAATAACTCAGATCAATTCTTTAAACAAATTAGAAGAGAGGTTTTGGGCTCAAAGGGCTTATGACAAATGGATCTCAGAAGGTGATAACAACTCAAATTATTTTCACTCTAAAGTCAAACAAAGAAGAAGAGATAATTCTATTAATTTTTTACAAACTTCTGACGGATGGATTTCAGATCCTCATTTGATCATGAATGCTTTCACTGATCAGCTGCTTAAATAGGCCACTCTCTAACAAGGAAATTAAAACTTGTATTTGGAAAATGGACTCTAGTAAAGCCCCAGGACCTGACGGGTTAATTGCTGGTTTCTGGAAGTTTATTGGTAATTCTATAACTAACTTAGTTCATAGTTTTTTTCACTCTGGTCACCTGCTCAAAACACTTAATGAAACCTTCATTATTTTCATCCCAAAAAGACCAGACCCTACAGAAATAAGTCACTTCCGACCTATAAGTCTTTGTAGTACCATCTACAAGGTAATTTCATCCATTATAGTAACCAGGCTAAAACCGATTCTCAATAGACTTATCATTCCACTTCAGAATGCATTCATAACCAATAGACATATCACTGATAACTTAATCATGGCACATGAACTTCTGCATTCAATTAGTAAAAAACAAAAATTCAATTGCTTCTTACTTTGCACTTAAATTGGACTATGAAAAAGCTTGCGACAAGCTAGATTGGTCATTTATTCAATTCTGCTTACAAAAGTATGGTTTCCCTTCAAATTGGATTCATTATATTATGGAATGTATTAAGACACTTTCCTTTCTACTTCTCATTAACCATCACCTATCAGACTTCATCACACCTGCTAGAGGTTTAAGACAAGGTGCTCTATCACCGTATATTTTTATTCTATGCTCTGACGTTTTTAATAAATCTTTAATTCATGCAACTGAAACAAAGTCATTTGAAGCTTTAAAAGCTTCAAGATCTGGTCCCCCAATCCCAGCACTATGCTATGCAGATGACTGCCTCTTCTTTGGGAAAGCTACTACTAGAAACTGTACCTACCTCAATCTTCTAATCAATAACTTTTGCTCTGCATCTGGACAGAGTCTCAATCTCAATAAATGCTCACTAATTTTATCTCCCAACTCTCCCCCAGACCTCCAAAATCATATCAGCCACTTACTCCAAGTGTCTGTCACCTCCCACTCTATCAAGTACTTAGGTCTTAATTTACAATTAGGAAGAATTAATCGAGCTTACTTTGACCACCTACTTGGTTCTTTTAACTTTCACATCAAACAAATGGTATAACAAAATGCTTTCTTATGCGGGTCGATTAACCCTTATCAGATCTGTATTGTCCTCCATTCCCATATATACCATGTCATGTTTTATGTTACCTGCAAGTGTCACTAAAAGTCTTAATACTTTAATGAGAAATTTCTTATGGAGTCCTTCTAGGAACAAAACCAAGCTTCCTTTAGTTAGTTGGAAGATATGTACTACTCCTAAACATATTGAAGGACTTGGCATTCATTCCATTAAGGAATTCAACTCCACCTTGCTTACCAAACAACTATGGAAAATATATACCAGTGATCACACTCTGATTTCAAAACTATTAAAGGCTAAATATGCACGACACAACTCTCTATTGGCTACACCCTTACCTCAAAATTGCTCATATCTTTGGAGAGGTTTTACAAAATGCAGGGACCTTATTATAGAACACCAAGCATAGACGATTGGAAATGGGCTATCTGTCAACTTTTGGCAGGATAAATGGGCACACACATCACCACTTCATCAATTATCAACCACACAAATACCTTCTCATTTACAGTCCCTTTTAGTTAGTGATGTCATTGACCCCACCACTCACTCCTGGTCATTAGAGTCAGTGATAGACTACTTGCCTAGCTGGTTAATTAACACCATTACAGCCATCGCCATTCCTTCTTATCCAGCTACAGATAAACTCCGCTGGTCTCTCTCCCCTACAGGCCAATTTACCACCTCCTCTCTATACCTTTACTTAATTTCTGGAAACACACCTCTTCCTTTCCCCTCTCTGCCATGGCACCATCTGTGGGGAAGAAGGGCTTTACCGAGAACCTTATTTTGTGCATGGCTCTGTGCACACAATAAGTTACCCACTGGCCACTGCTGAGTTGCTACACAGATAACAAATTATAACTTCCCCTTCATGTCATCTTTGTAATATACATTCTGAATCTGTACCTCACATATAACACCAATGTCCACATTACCAAAGGCTATGGCTCAGTTTGATTGGGGCTGGAATCCACTAAATGATAATCTTATAATCTTTCTCCAGTCTTTACATAAGCATAATACTTTTTTTAATTATAATGGACCTTGGTTATCACATGACTCCATCTTTCTTTCCATTATTTGGCAAAAACCTCTTTCAAATATACAAACATGGATTCTGGCAATGCAATGTAGTTGGGCTTTCATGCAGATCCGAATGAACTTTTCCACGGAGGTAAATCCTTGCCCTCTAGTCAAGAGGATAGCAAGTTACATATTTTGTTTCGGTAGGACATGTATTTCTATTACTATGAAATTCATAAATGAAGTAATTAATCGTGGGGTGGGGTTACCGTTATCCTTTTTGTAGTGACGAATCTTGTATGTGTTCCTAAGAAAAGAAAAGGAATTTGTCAAAATTTCGGGTTCTTAAAGGGTCGTGAAAAGACATAAGAACTCGGAGCTGCTTCCCATCAGTGGGATCCCACCTATTCCTTCAATACCCTCTTGCTTAAACGGTGAGCCACCCGCTTTTTTGCGGGCTCTCTGTCTTCCAGGGGAAGCTCCCGCTCCACAAGAACTAAAGAATCATATCAACCAACAACTTCACTTTCTTTTTCATATAGGGCGAGAAAGAGCCATGAGAGAGGAATACATACAAAGAGTCATGGAACCTCGGGTTGATGAATACAAGAAACAATTCTCTTTATAATCATACCCCTTTTAGTAACACATCTGCTGTTAATTCTGTTTTACCAATCCTTAAATCTTTATTTGCTTTGAAACAATTCCCACCTCAAAGATTGATGCACAGAATTTTTCCTTCTTGGACCCCTCGTAATATTTACAAACTTAATACGGATGGTTCATGTCTTGGGAATCCAGGTTTCTCAGGTTGTGGGATTATTAGAAATTGTGCTGGTGATCTAATCTCTGCATTTTCATACTTCCTTGGTATTAGTGACATTAGTGTTGCAGAGTTACAGGGCATTAAGTTAGGCATGGAACTGGCAGTCAGTGTTGGCATACAACACCTGTGGATTGAAACCGACTCCTTAAGTACTGTCCATTTTTTTTACAGGATGAAGGACCAGCACCATCTCCCCCCGCTGCTAGAATTCCTTGCTTCTGAATGCACTATTTTGGGGACAAGATTTGAGGAAGTCAGGCTGTCTTTTGTATACAGAGAATGTAATTCTGTAGCCGACTACTTGGCTACAATGGCTGCTTACTCTAGGACTTCATTTTCTTTTAATCAAGTGCAGCAAGCCCTTAGGCTAGGGGCCTTTTTTGATATATGTAATGGCCATGTAGGAAGGACCATAAGTAGTCCTTCAGCTTGTACTTTCTTTTTTAAAACCTAAATAAAATATGAAATATCTTGGTTGTTTGGTGCAAAAAAAAAGAGCTAAAACAGAGAATTAAACAATATTTTTTCTATTAAGTTGGGATGGATTTATACAGTTCAAACTCTAGATCCTAAGTGAAGGTATTTTGTACCTATCTAATCTTTTGTAGTTTAAGTGCATTCTTTACCAGTTTTTCTTTTATCATCCTGTGTTCTTATGATGCAACATGATCTGTGATTGCTTATAATGTCCGTAATAAACAGCCTTTTTTTATTAAGGAGACGAGAGGGGGTGGCTTTTACTGCAAAAGTATTGGGTCTATCACTGGCAGATTTTGAATAGCAAAAGCATATTTGGTAAGAGCTTTTGTAGTTCATTGCTTGCAATTTCACTGCTGAGGTCAAGGCAAGTTGGATGTCAAATCTTTTGTATTTACTAATTGCTGATAGAATAAGCTGGCAGCACCCCTAAAGCTTATTTGGTATCATGAACCCAACTTAATCTGTATTATCATCATGTTAAATGTACATTGGGTTAACGGTTTGGTATTGGTATCATGAACCCAACTTAATCTGTTAATGTCATCATGTTAAATGCACATTGGGTAACGGCACAAGAATCTTGCAATCCTTTTTGTTAAGGAGACAATAGGAGATAGCTTGTTAAAAAGTTAAGAGTCTATCAATTGCAGATTTTGAATTGCTAAAGCATCATTGGTTAGGTAAAAGTACAGAACAGGTCTCTCAAGTGGAGCCATGATAGCATCTTGGTCCCTCAAGTGAAAAAATATGTAATTCGGTCTCTCAAGTGGAGATAATCGGGTAATCAAGTTCTTTTCGTTAGTGGCCGTCCAATGTGCCATTAAACCGTCCGACGTGACATTGATGCTGTCAAATATGTTGGCGTGTCATCTGCCACGTCATTTTTTTGATTAAAAAAATTTAATTTTTTTTTAAAATGAGTCAAGGACCCAATTGCTCAATTAACTCCACTTCAGGGACTCAACTCCACTTCAGGGCTGCTCACTAAGTTCACTTCAGGGACCCATTTGCACATTTACCCTTAATTTTTTGTGTTTTTGAATAAAAATAAAAAATTTTCATTTCTTCTTCTTCTTTTTTTTTTTTTTAAATCATTTTCTTCTTTTCCAAAACTCATGGTGAATATGATTAATATATTAAATAGGAACAACAATAGATTTATAAATGACCTAATTGGCAATATTTAGCATATATTAATCAATTATTATATCAAGTTTCTCTTCCCTGATTGTTTTTTGTTTTAATCAGTTCATTTCATAATGCTTTACTTAATAATAGTTAATTTATAAAACAACTACAATTTTAAAAAAAAACACTCACAACCTAATATATAATTTTTAAGAAGAAAAGATACGACTTTCAAAGAAATTCTGCTTCCTACCTGAAACAAAAGGATAGTAATTATCAAAGTTATAAAATCTTTTTGTAATTTAATCGATGAAAAAATAATTTGATTTGTTTGATTTACTATATATTCTTTTTTTTTTAGTTTAAATGGGCTACTTTTTCATTAATTAAGAAGTTGGATTACAAATATGAGAGGGTAAATAACCCAACCACACCCTTTGGTCACTCAATCTACACTCAGATTTGGCAATATTATGGGCTAAAATATTTGTCCTCTTTTTAACAAAATTAAAAGAGATAGCATGAAAATTTTAAAATCATTTTCTTCTTTCTTTTTTTTTAATTTTTTCAAAAAAAGAAAAGAAAAAATGGTTTTTTTTTTTGAAAAAACAGAAAAAAATGAATTTTTTATTCAAAAAATTAGGGGCAAATGTGCAAATGGGTCCCTGAAGTGAACTTAGTGAACAATTAAGTCTCTGAAAGTGGGCTGATGGGAGACCCCACAGACATTTCCAGGGAAAGAAATGAAGCCTAACTTTCTCCTTCCCATGACACAAACATGCTTTATTTTATATCCATGCTCTGCTCCAATTATGTTACATAAGTCTCGCTTTTCTCTAAACTAAAATACTTCAGTATTGCTTTTCTTAAAAGTAAATATACACGAGCATTTGCCTCAATGGTAAGGTGCTTTCTCCCTGGACGGTGAGATCTCATTATCAACTCCCATCATATTTAATGCGTGTGGGTTTTGTGCTGCTAATGTTGTGCTCATAGTTTAGCTTAGCTAAATATGATTGTAATATGTTTGCTAACTATGTGCGGTACGAGGGTTTACTCCCGGTACTATGTGCGGTACGGGGGTTTACTCCCGGTGTTTGTGTTTGTAATCCGAACTCTTTAATTGAATGAACCTACTACTCAAAAAAAAAAAAAAACCTACAGCGAAATCCGAACTCTTTAATTAAATGAATCTACTACTCAAAAAAAAAAAAAAAACCTGCAGCGAAGCGCGGGTCATGTGTCTAGTTTAAGATAAAATTTAATGAAATTGAAGTGAATCAAACCACATAAAACCAAATCCAAATAAAATAAAGTCCAGATAGAAATTAAAGCATAATCACTCCAAAAGTTCAAAGACCTAGGTTTACTTGTTGATATATAGTAGAAAAATTAAACACCTGAAACCCCAACATGGGTTAAAGCCTTTGTTTCTTGATTGCCCTTGGCCAAGTCATCTTCATGATTCATGTTACGGTAGAACTCCAGGAATTCAGACCTAAGCCTTGGATTGGATTAGACTCGGAATACAACTGATCAAAACTAGAAGCATGATGTTTTGGTAGGCCGGGAGGGAACCAAGCATCGTATGGCTTCGGCTGCTTGAACATCAGATTGTCTTGCATGGGATGCATTGGATCATGGTAAGCAACAATTCCTTGATGATCGTGGTGGTGACTACTAAAAGTCAAAGATGATCGCAGAAGAGGGTAGCTTACAATTGCTGCTACATCCCAGTATCCCTGATTGTTGAACATTTAATCAAGATCATTCATCATGGACGACATCCTCATTGGCTTGGGATCAATGCTGCTAGATGCCCTGATTGATAATTGAAATAGAGAATATAGTTCATCATCGACATTGTAAGCCGCTTGTGATCAGTGGGATTCATTCTGTTTTTGTTGGGATTCAAGTTAAAGGAAGGATCCAGCAAATTCTCATCAGCTTGGGAAAGTTTAGGAGGCTGCTCTATAATAAGACCATAATTCTTACGAGGAAAAGCTTGGATTAGATCGAATTGGTTCCGAGTCTTGAATGGAATATGTTGAGATTGAATGTGATTACCAGAATGCTGCCCCATATATATAATTAGTCCATAATCCAATTGCTCTGAGGAAAGGCATGAATGTGATGATGAAATGGGTTTAGGGTCTTCATATATAGGGACATGATGATGTTGGACGTGATCTCCAGATCATGTTGCCCCATGAAAAGTCCATAATCCAAGCTGTTGTGAGGAATGGCTTGGATATGATCAAAAGTCTTGAATGGGGAATGAGATTGCAGATGATTATCAGAAAGATTCTTAGGAGGAAAAGCTGCAGAGATGAGATCGCAAGTGCGTGGAGTTGGAGGATGATCTCGAATTCCCTTCATCGCCACGAGCTTAATCTTTGCAGCCTCAAGTTTCGAATCAAATTTAGACAGAAGGAATATAAGTTTTTCGGGAGAGAGATTGTCAATATTATCATCCCATGTCAGAAACCTTGCATTGAAATTTGCTCTTCCTACTTGAGCAATCTCATTTTCAACTTTCTTCTGTCATAAGTTGAAATAATCACTTATAGTGAAAATTCTCTTCTCCGAAGTTGAAGTTTTGCAAGCATGGATCAGGCTTTTAACCTGAGCAGGATCCCAAGGCCAAATATCAAGCTTTAAAGACATGCCCTTCAATTTGGGTCCGAAAATCACCATGCAAATTCTCACATTGCAAAGGATGGTGAGTTCCTCGGTCTCTTTTTCAATCCAGCGACTTGCTTCTTAAAAGTTGCAGGTCGACTCCTCTCATTCTCCACAAGTTCCACTCTCAGTTTTCCTCGACCCATCCATCAATAATTTCCCACCAAAGTTCATAAACATAATAGCCAAAGACAATATCTTACTTGTATTATCAATCAAGGAATTAAAAAACCCAATATTAGCCAAAGACAATAACTTATCAATCAAGGAATTATAAAACGAATGAAACCCAATATTATAAAATAATTGCCAAAGATAATAACTTATCAATCAAGACCAACAAAGGATTGAATCAATTAGTAAGAGGCTTATTCCAGTTTAAACATGTCTCAAGTTAGAGATCTTGAGTACGCAGCTGGCCCCGTTGGTAGACTCACCCATCATGACCAGATGGGCGACGCGGGTCAGATCCTGATCCAGATTAGACATACCCACTACAAGAAAACTGGCAAACAAAAACGGAAAATAGAAACGAAAATGGGCTTAAAGTCCGTTGCAAACAGACCAGAAACGAAATTACATACGGAAAGTTTTCTGTTTTTTTTGCCTCGTCGCAAATCATCAGACACGGAACAAAATCCGTTTGAAAAGTTTGACACGGAATTTTTCACGAATTTATCAGTACGCAATAAAAAATTTATGAGTAATTTGCAACGGAATCAAAAACGGAATTTGCAACAGAATCAGAAACGGAATTCTATCTGACACTTTGCTAATATCATTGCAAATTCCGTGTCAAATTTTAGCATTAAAATTTGAAGCGAAATTTAATTCACATTGCTTGTTAAAATACAACCAGAATTCCATTTTTGAGCATAATATTTTTTATAATTCATTAAATAAAAAATTATATTAATATTAAAATAAAACTTGATTGAAATTAAAATTATATGAATATATATTAAATTTTTGTTAATTGTGCGATACAAAAATAAACCAGCTTCAAAAAGAAATTCACTAAAACTAAACCCTATACAAAATAAAGGCCTTTTCTAGATCATTGAAAGTTAGTGATCTATACAAAATAAATGCCTCCTCTAGATAATGTCAAATTAAGGACCTATACAAAATAAGAGGCTGCCTTTCTAATTTAATGCATTAGCAACATATTTCCCATACCCTAAAAGCTGCTTGTAACTTGTTCAAATTGCTAAAAAATCCACCTGCATGAGTTCATGACAAAATTCCCAGTCCAAATTAGTCTCATCATTTACAATAAAAAAGCAAAACTATCCATTTATGAAGAACTAGAAACAAAATTGAGTAACAATTCAATCCATACTTAACCAAAATGATTGAAAGGTATTCCATACAGTTAAGGATACAAAAAATATATCTACAATAAACAAGTAATTCTTAAGCAATGTTTAAAGAAGATTCATGTAAACTGAAATTTCTTAGCATCCAGCTTAAATAAAACTGATCAGCAAACAAGTAATAGTTTAAAGATTGAGGCAAAACATGAAGACCAAAGCCAATATTATTTGTAGTCTACGACCTAAGTTTTAACATTTTCACCTAAATTTTCAGCACAGAAAATTAGAACAGTTTTGGACTCAGCATTAAACTATTATTATTCTTAATTAATATACTTACTTAAACCTAAAAGGAATATTTCCCATCAAAAGCAAAATCTCTATTCTAGATCACTAGACATATATAAGCTATGAAAATCCGGAAAAAAAAACAAAGTAATTCATTATTGCCTTCCAACTAACAATAAGCCAAATTCAAAGCTTGTAATATCATCCATATATATCCTTAAAATCCAAAATGGAAGTAGCCAACTACCAAGTCAGCTTCCACCCAAATTTTATAACCAAGAAAATCATCATTTTCACCAAAGAAGAAGGCTTTCACCTGTGGGATTAGTCTTTCCATAATTTATTCCTTCAACGTTCTTCTACTCTCCAAAGCACATGTATAAATAGCAAGCAATTGGACAGCCTTACCCCCACAATCCACATACAATACTACTTCAACAAATAGTAGCCAATTAAGAGCATAACCCAATTCAATCATGTTCCCAAAACTTAGACATATAAATTATAATTTTCCTACCTGATTGATTCTCTTTTTCTTCTTCTTTTGGCTCGAGGGATTCATCATTACTAAACTTTTCAAACAACCTGCATTTGAAGTACATGCAGAAGTAGAGAAAATTCCCAGTCATGGATTGGATGAATATTTATCAAATGAAAATAAATTGAAGTTCAAACTGTTGCTTGTTGGCTAGGCTAATTAGAAAACAACTGGATTTTATTATAACAGACACCAAATACAACAAGTGACACTCCCACAATTAATTAGATAGAAAATCCACAATTAACTGGATTTGATAAGGTAAGTTCTTTTCCCAAAGCGTGCAATTAACTTTGATGGAAATAAGTAAAACATTATGCAAGAAACAGAAAGAGAGAGATAAAATTAGAAAATGAACGAAAAGATTTAGTACAACTATACGAAAAGATTAATCTTAACTAATAAATTGAAAAGATTATTTACTGTTAAAAAAAAAACACAAAGCTTGTTCCAACTCATAACAATCTTTACCTGCTGTAATATAGAAGCTTCTGCGTGCTTAGAGTTAAGCTCCAAAACTTCCCAATCATTCAGCAAATTGTTGAGAAACCTTCAAATAGACAACGAAATTTAGAAAATTCGAATTCGAAGTAAAAGAAAAAAAAAGTTCGAAGTCAAATCAAAGTATGGAGGAATTTTTGGGAGCGATAGTCTAGTTTACCTCAATAGCGGTGGAAGAAGAAGTAGCGCCGGACCAAGCGACAGTCCAGTGGTGGTCGGAGCCGCGTGGGAGATTAAGGGGTGAAAGGCAACAAGCGAAGGTTGGGGAGGCGGAGGAGACTAAGAAAGAGGGGAAAGAGAGAAAAGTGAGAAGTAGGTCATCGTTTAGGTCAAATAATGAAATGGATGGTTAAAAGTAAGTGGGCCGGAAAGATTATAAGGGCCTTTTGAAACGGATAAATTTCGTTTCTGAATCTAGCTTAATTTAAAACAAATATGTTCCCAATTCCATTTTTGCGAAATAAAAAGGCGTCATTTAACCCAATAAATCAAAAATCGAGCGGGAAATGGATCCGCCAAATTAATTTTCATTAGTCACAGAATCAGGAACGGGTACCGTTAAAACAATAAACTTTCAATATAAATTTTCATTCAGAGAAAATAATAAATATTCAAATATTAAATATAAATTTTCTAAATTAATTGTAATCCCTGTGTCCAATTTTAAGTTTGACTAGAAAATTTATTAAATTTATTATCATTTGGAAGCGGATTTAGACATGGATATGTAATTTCCGTGTTAAATTCCGTTTCAAATGAAATAAAAAATTTATTTATAGAATAATTTTATTATTATTAGTTAGAAGCGGATTTAGACACGAATATGTAGTTTCTGTGTTAAATTCCGTTTCCATATGAAATAAAATTTATTTATAGAATTATTTTATCATTATCAATTTGAATCGGATTTAGACACAGATATGCAGTTTCCGTGTTAAATTCCGTTTCCAAGTGAAATAGAAAATTAATTTATAGAAGATAGTACTTTAATATATTCACTTCTTAGATTTTTGGATTGTCCATTTATAATTTCCACGTTATAATGCATCAATTTATAAAGTTAAAAGAATGAATCAATTTTAAGAACCATTGTCCTTAATTATAATAGTAATCATGTTCATTTGATATTATTACCTTACGATAAAAATTTATTACATATTATCATTTGGAAGCGGATTTAGACACGGATATGTAGTTCCGTGCTAAGTTCCGTTTCCAAATGAAGTAGAAAAATTATTTATAGAATTTATTACTTATTATCGGTTGGAAGCGGATTTAGACACGAATATGTAGTTTCCGTATTAAATTCCGTTTCCAAATGAAATGAAAAATTTATCTATGGAATTTATTACATATTATCATTTGAAAGCGGATTTAGACACGAATATGTAGTTTCCGTGTTAAATTCCGTTTCCAAATGAAATAAAAAAAAATTGTTTATAGAATTTAGCACTCATCTTCATCATTTGTAGTACTTGAAGCATCTTCATATTCTTCTTTCTAAGGCATATCGTCCTCCTTACAGCATGATGTTTTGGGATGGAAAGACGGTAGAACTGGTGAAGGCAGATGATCGACCATTAGCTATGGACTCTAACGTGATAGAAGTCCGATATTTATATACATAATTAGTTAGGTTTGGTTTTGAGCTAGAAAGCCACTCTTGGTAAATCGGCGGAACAAATATCTTAGGCAGATCCCAAAATTCAATAGTTAGTTTTGATCCCTTTTGGGTCAAATAACTGTGGTACTTGTTTTGTAATGATAACTGTCGGGGCTTGGTTAATCTCATCATTTTGTAATGCTTCGTTTGCTTCATTGCTTTCACGCTTCATCACTTTCACTGAAAGTTGAATCAAGACTTTGTCTCGCAAACGACTATCAAATTAAGGTGTAATGTTCGGAAAAGGTCAAATAGGTATACGATCTGGGTGAACTAAGAACAAAATGAATAG
>AWUE01022698.1:0-74086 GCA_001974825.2 Corchorus olitorius | reverse complement strand
AAAAGTAAAATCACAATTTCTTTTAAAAAGCACACTAAAAGCAACCTTTTATTATTGACCCGCAATTAGATCTAGTTTGGCTTAGAGCTACCGTCACTTGACGGGCGTGCCGAGGGTGCTGATCCTTCTCCGGGCGTAAATGACTCCCGAACCTAGGTCTAGGTGACAAGACTGGACCTATAGGTTTAGTGGGTCCCATGCCAAGCACCGGACCTCATTAGACTGATTAAGGCAATTAGGTGGCTAATCACACCCTAAAAAAAAAAGATTAGTGGCGACTCCATTTCCAACGTCGTTTCGACAAGATTCCCCGGACCCGAACGTTTCGACACACAGATATGTAGTTTCCATGCTAAGTTCCGTTTCCAAATGAAATAGAAAAATTATTTATAGAATTTAGTACTTATTATTGGTTAGAAGCGGATTTAGACACGAATATGTAGTTTCCGTGTTAAATTCTGTTTCCAAATGAAATGAAAAAATTTATCTATGGAATTTATTACATATTATAATTTGAAAGCGGATTTAGACACGGATATGTAGTTTCCGTGTTAAATTCCGTTTCCAAATGAAATAAAAAAAATTGTTTATAGAATTTAGCACTCATTTTCATCATTTGTAGTACTTGAAGCATCTTCATATTCTTCTTTCTAAGGCATATCGTCCTCCTTACACCATGATGTTTTGGGATGGAAAGACGGTAGAACTGGTGAAGGCAGATGATCGACCATTAGCTAAGGACTCTAACGTGATAGAAGCCCGATATTTATATACGTAATTAGTTAGGTTTGGTTTTGAGCTAGAAAGCCACTCTTGGTAAATCGGCGGAACAAATATCTTAGGCAGATCCCAAAATTCAATAGTTAGTTTTGATCCCTTTTGGGTCAAATAACTGCGGTACTTGTTTTATAATGATAACTGTCGGGGCTTGGTTAATCTCATCATTTTGTAATGCTTCGTTCGCTTCATCGCTTTCACGCTTCATCACTTTCACTGAAAGTTGAATCAAGACTTTGTCTCGCAAACAACTATCAAATAAAGGTCTAATGTTCGGAAAAGGTCAAATAGGTATACGATCTGGGTGAATTAAGTACAAAACGAATAGGTCGGGCACCTATTTAACCTCCGGAAAAGGACAAATAGGTATCTGACCTATACGATATGGGCCAATCAAGTACATAACGGATAGGTCGGGTACCTATTTAACCTCAAAAAAAGGTTAAATAGGTGCCCGACCTATCCATTTTGGACTTAATTAGCCGAAATCGAAAAGTTGAGGTATTGATTTGACGTTTTCGAAACATTAGATCCTTATTTGACACTTTTATCAAAGGTCGGGCCTCTAATTGAACTTTTAGCCAAGTTATAACCATTAGTAAAGTATCCTGGCAATTGCGCCATTTTGTTGGGAAAATATATATACTTTTTGTATTTGTTTGAGTTACAAACGGAATCAGAAACAAAAAACTTAGAAACGGATTTTACAACGGAAAAGAAATATCCATCACAAAATCCGTGCCTAAATTGGGTGTCTAATTCCGTTTTTAAATAGAGGCCGAATTAGAAACGGAATATTGGCAGGAAATGCGCCTCACTACGCGCGCATATTAGCATCAGTATTACAAACGGAAAATTTTGTTTCTAGGATTTTCAAACGGATTTAGGAACATTACGTGTTTTCCAGCTTTTCCGTTTTAAATACCGTTTCAATTAGAAACGGAAAATTTTCGTTTCTAAACAGCGTTTCTATTTACCAGTTTTCTTGTAGTGACCGCATAGGGTAAAAAAAATAACTTATCAATAAAGGAATTAAAAAACAAATAAAATCCATATGCCAAAACCAAAAACAAGATCTAACTTCTGTTTTACTCCTTGGAACAACTGCCTAAAACCATACGCCAAAAACAGAGTGTTTATATGCTAAAAACTCCATATACGTAGAGTTAAAGTAAACAGAGAAGAACAATAAAGACGAGACAATGATGAATGCTTCTTCAATAACTATATAGAAAAAGAGAATAGAGCAGGATCATAAGAACAATAAAAAACCAAACTAAGTAATTAACTATGAACACAAGCTTTCAATAAAAACAAGACATAAATTATCTTAGATTGTTCCCTACTGTCTTCTCTTGCGGCTACCTCGATTTTGAATACCAAGAATGGAGCTTCTGTGAGTTTTTATAAGCAAGGTAGCTGATTTTTCGATTAAAAAAATCAGGAATATTTATGGTTTTCTTGCCATAAAAGACCATAGTCTCCGTGACATTAAAGTATTGCCCACATTATTATTACCTCTTTTTTCTTTTTTGGTGAAACACCCAATTTCGTACCAAAAATATTACTACAAAAATCTCTTTCTTTGAAAAAGACCAAGGCAACTTTTAATCGAGTGAGATTTTGTTAATTTGGGCCATTAGAATCGAATTTATCCCAAAACTACATATTGTCATCCGCTTGTTTCATATAAAATCTAAATATGTCATACTTGTATGAAAAACTTCACTAGAATAAATTAGAATTTAACAGAGCTTCATAAAGCTTTTGACACTCTGCTTGTCAAGCCCCGACCCGGAAGTCGAGCACGGACAACCGCCGTATTACCTCGAAACACGTGTCGGCCGGTCACGTACACCAAGGCTCCACGAAGCGTCAATACTAGATAAAAATACCGAAAACAAGAACTGAGTATAAATATGAAAAACTGAAGTTTGCAAATCAGAGTAAAAGCAGAAACATTAAAAACAAATACGGTAGTAAAAACATTGCAACATTTAAAACCGAAACCATAAGTCAATAAAGAAAACCTAAATCGAATTAAGACAAAAATGAGGAACAAGAGGTAGCAAGAACAAAGATAACTGGCAGTGGGACCCATCATGTAGTGAGATGTACCTCTAACTGGAGGGATCACAGCCTACGCCACCGACTTAAACGTCAAAGGAACGTTGATCCTAGCTACCCTGAAAGCACAACAAGAATTTGAGGGGTGAGTACACGAATGTACTTAGTGAGTGAACCACCCTCAAAAGAGGATCCAAGAGGGTGGGGTGCACTTACAACCAAAACTGTTCATAAAACAACAATTATAAAATCCAGATCGTCAATCAAAAACGAGTACATAAAATCGTTTATCGTTTCATGAAACAAATGGGCTGCCATTAAAACCTATTCAGAGTGACCTTGGCCCGAGTCAACCTCCGGAACCGTCAGGGGCATTTTCACAATCATCGAATAATCAGTAAAAATACAATTTATCTTATTTTTCCAAACAAGCCCGTTCCCCTAACGTTAGCTTGGGTCTGGTACTGTGTGGTGGCCGCAGCACACCCAATTTAGCTCTCCCATCCACACGCCGAACCGGTAAATAAATATGGCGTTCGGGCCTGGAGCGACGAAGCATTTGGATCCAAACTCAACTGATGGTTCGCCAATCAGGTCTAACTACTAGCTAGTAAACCACCAAATCAACCACACGTGCTCCCTAGACTGCGTCTAGTCCACGCGTCCCCATGTGCTTACAAACCATTCAAAACCATTTTCAATGATCGCTAATGCACCCAAAATAATTTATTAAAACATTTTATAAAGCATTTAAATAAAAACAGTAATAAAACATTTTCCTCAACGGGTTCTCCGTTGAAGACAGCCCACTCATAGTTCAGGGGACTCGTACACCCCAAAAGTCAATCCACTGTGAGACTAGTCGGTGTCTCGATCAGCGCCTTAGCCGTCTGATTGAGCACGTGCAACACAAGAAAATCGTTAAAACCAATATCATAATCAAAATCGTAAACCAAAGTAATAAACCAAATCAGTCAAATAAGATAGAATAAAATCAGAAGACACACATAACCCAGACCCACGGTCCAATGTTGAGGAGTTTAACGTATATCATACTATGTTTCGGGACAAGTTTCAGAGTCGAAACACACTTTCTAAGGCTCATTTGTTTATTTTAGGTCTACAGGGGCAAAATGGTAATTTTATTCGACAAAGGGAAAAACAGTAATTTTTCATGATAGGGTTAAAATCATAATTTTACCAATCAGGGGCATAATCATCAATTAGGATACTCATATTCGGAATCTACACAGTTTAATTCAAAGTACAAGGTTAAAACTATAAATTAACCTTCTAAGGGTAAAACGGTAATTTAGTCACTCTTAGGGTAAAATGGTAATTTTATGCATACAGATACAACGTACATATTCGTAAATCCTTACATGACCGAATGGGTCACATTCTTTTCTAAGGGCAAAGTTGTAATTATCCGCCTCCGAGGGTAAAATGGTCATTTCAATATTATTGGTTTCACAACGTACATATGAATTCATTGATGTGAGCAATATAGCCGAATTCTTACAATTCCACCCTTAAGGGTAATTTCATAAATTGATGATTAATGGGCATAACCGTAATTTCATTGGTCAAGGGTAACATGGTTATTTTACCCAAAAGGGTCACTACGGTAGCTTTCCAATCCTGAATGTGCGATCTTAAAGTTTAATTACATGTATCGCTCTCTTAGGGGCATGATGGTAAATTTGCCTATTAAGGGTATTTTGGTAATTTTACTTTGTTAGAGTACGGTGACATTCCTTACTTGTCATAGTTGTTGACCCTAGTCAGTCGGATTCGAAATCGCACCTCAACAGGTTAAATTTATCCACTTATAATACATAAGGGCAATATGGTCATTTTCGCTTCTAGGGGTAAAGTAGTCTTTCTACAGCTTATGTATAATTCCAATACTTTATCTGCTTTATTCTACAATGTAAATTTGACCGATTTCAAAATCGTGGCTTAATAGGCTAAATTAATACACTTTAACTAACTGAGGGTAATATGGTAATTTACCCACTCCAAGGGCGAAACGGACATTTTATGATCATACGTAGATTATGGAGTAATGCAAGAATTATTCGGATTTATTAACACTACCGATGTCATCGAATTCGTTTAATTCCTCTTCTAAGGGTAATTTCGCAATTTAGCATGTTAAGGGTGATTTTGTAATTTTACTCGTCAAAGGGTAAAATTGTAACTTTACTTATCAATTTATTGGACCCAATTCTTTATTCCAAAAATTTATATTGATTTCCTTTATTTCCTTTTCCTCTTATTTTTTTTTCTTTTCCCTTTCTTTTATTTAATTTTGGGCTTGGGCCTCCATTCTTTTCTCTTTTTTGAGAAAAAAAAATTGCTATTGGGCCTGGCTAGCCCAAGCTGCTAGCCAGCCGCCCTAGGCCAGCGGCTTGGGCCATGCGCTTTGTTGGCCCAGGCGCTGGGCAGCTGGGCCGCTGGCCCAAATGGCCCCCCTTGTTTTTCTTCTTTTTCTTCTTTCTTTTTTGGTTGTTTGGTCATCGGAGGCTGGTCGGAATCTGGAATTTTTTCCAGATTCCGGCAGCCCTTGTTTTGGCCAATTTAAACCATTTTTCAACACATTTTTCACCAAATTTGCATTCCAAAATACTACCCAACATATCTAATTACAAACCCAAACAATATACACATGTAATCATCTCCAAATCATCAATATTCATCCATTTTAACTTCTAAGCATTATTAAACACAATTTTTAACCAATTTCCAAGCTCCAAGCATTAATCAATGTAACAATCAACCAACATAACTCCAACAACAATATTTCAAAACAACTTACCCAAATATATATTTCATTCTTCTATTACTTCCAAGGTCCTCCATAGCTCCAATCTTCAATTCATCTTGTTTTCCAAAGCCTTTAAATTGCATATTTGTTCTTTCCAATTTTTTGAACCAAATTGAAAGCCTCCCATACCACCAAAACGAAAACCCAAGTAAGAATTTAAGCTCACAATAATTAAACATATTCAACTTACCTTAAAATATTTTGTTCTCCAATAAATCAAACTTTTCTCCATGAAATTCCATTCAATATGTAACAATAGATTTATATTTTCATGGGCTCTCTAATCCTCCAATTGCATGTTAATCATTTGGCTAATTTGGGGTGTTTCTTTGTAGAGAGAGAGAGCTTCTAGTGAGAGAAATATTAAGAGTGAAGATGGAATGAAAACCAACGGGAAGAAAAGAGAGGAAGAGGGGTGCTTTAAAATTACCCCAAATTGGCCTAATTGCCATATGATCCTTCTTCATTTGGGCCTCATTTCAATTTAGTCTCAAAACTTTTCACTACAAGTCAATTGACCTTCTTTCACTTCTTCACTTCTCAAAAATTAATTTCCAACATCACAAATATTTTTATGGTATTACAATTCTATCCTCCTTACAGAAAATTTCGTCCGCGAAATTTAAAAGCACTCAAAACTCATTCATCAAATGGATGCGAACATTGCTTTTGTATTACTTTTTTTTTATATACCCTTTATCCAAATATAGGTATATCTCTATTTATTGTCTTATGTTGCCTTAACTTTAAGTACTATGTATTCACTTGTTGGCATATTAAATTGTTGTAACATGCTTTTCGTTGTCTCGCTTCAAGTCAGGCTACCAACCACTTTCTTCAATTCATTGATTGACTCCATTTTGCTTACAATCATTAATAATCCAAATCTTATCAGGAAACATCCCATCAAGTTTCCGATCTTTTAATACAAGTCCTAAATCACACTTTGCCACAAACTCTTACTATAACACCATTACGTGGGTATCGAGAGCGATTTAGCGCATTACAAGGAAGCTATCCTTGCTGTAGTGCGAACGACTTTCGATGAGATGCATCTACCACACGCAAACCTTTATTTGGTGGTAGTACCCAACAAGATTCAACTTAACCTCAACTTTAATCATATCCGTAACTTTTAATTAAGATGCTTACGACTCTTATAATTGTTATATATCCATCATTTCTCCTCAAATCGGTATTACTTTCTACTCTTAATAGCAAACACTGGCGTAACATGCCACAAATCGGGACCATGTGTTTTCGCATTCTTCTTAAACACATCATTGGCTTGTGCCACAATAAGATACATACTCACTTCTATAGCTTGTGGGTAAAATTCTCCAACAATTATCGATATGAGTTCCTTGGAAGCTCAAATAAAACATTAGACATTAGTTCCATTCGACAAGCTCTTCTTAGTAGCCAATTGAGTTTACAAAACAATGACCAACATATCTGTTAGACATTATGATAGGACAATTCCACTAATTCCCAAAATCATTTGTTTGCTTAGTCAGGTTCGACCAAATTGTGAATCTCGAATATTTTCTAAGTGTTGGCAAAACTCCACAATGTGTCGTCGTTTGAACTTATCTATATAACCT
Organism: Corchorus olitorius; assembly: GCA_001974825.2. NCBI lineage: Eukaryota > Viridiplantae > Streptophyta > Magnoliopsida > Malvales > Malvaceae > Corchorus > Corchorus olitorius. Next base: position 66,808 of record AWUE01022698.1, on the reverse strand, counting down.
TTATTTTTACAATCATCTTATTTCAGTATATCCTGCATATTTAATATTTACTTATTCCATATGTTAAAACTAAACCAGCACTAGTATAATAACTACAACTCAAACCAAGCTTCAAATCTTCAGGATACTTTCCAGCCATTCCTTTTCTTAAACTAAATTTACATCCCTTGGAATTCAACCAAAATTCATCTTGTACCATTGAAAGACAACTAATGTTAAGTATGTCTCAATCCTTTTGTGATTCTGCAGTCAAAATGAAGTTCTCGCAGAGTTTGGAGAACACATTGGAGATTTAAGGACTTCCTTAATCTATACTTATATAGACAAGAATGTCATAGGCGACGATCTTGAGAGATTGAGCGAGAGACTTTAGCTCAACCGGTCAACTCGTCTAATAATTCAAGATTTATGAATCATCATCATTCTTTTCATTTTTTTTTAAAGCCACCTTCTTCAAGCCACCAAGTTGGTCTTTAACATGTGATTATCTAACTTTGGGTTAATCATGGGAAAGACTCGTACTTAGTGAAATGGCATTTGATCACTTCCCCACTACCAACACTTGTTCTTACCTCTTACTAGTGTAATTGTCTTTAATCAATTTCCCAACGACATACTTCCATCTCCATTCGTTGTTACCAAGCAATAGATCACCTCGTGTAGAGGTACCAAATCTGGCAAAATCTTGCTCAGACACATTTTCATTAACCTCAAAAGTTCAGTTGTATTCTACAAGCACCACTTCACGTTGCAAAACTTGATTCAAATCAATAACCAAGTTATACCACTAGGTCAAACTTGGCAACTTCACGATGAATATTTCCGAAAATAGTACTATTATCGAACACATCAATAACATTCAGGAACATTAACTCATTCTTTAACTTGAACCTTCTAAGTCAGGTCGTCAAGCTTGAACACTCATTATTTACTTGCAGCATTACTCGAATCGTAAGCTGTATACGAAATTGAGACTTCAGCACAAATGGAAGTTGTGAGTATTTTCCTATAAGTAATTACATAGAGCATAAATGGTACGGAAATTCAGATTTCTCAATTTGTTCTCCTAACGAGGTCGATTCTTGAGGAGAATGTCCTGGTCGAAATTGATCATATTCTGGTGGCAAAAATCTCTAAGATGAGCAACGACTTTAAAATTTTAGGCAGTATAAATTTAAGAAATCAGAAATTTAGAATAAAAAACAAAATCACTTGAACAGATGCAAAGTTAGTATTAAAAATAAGGTAAACCGAGCTTTTTAGTATTTTAAAACAAAACGTAAACTGAAAAGGCAGATGGACACCTATGTGCCCGGAACATATCCTAAACTCACTACAGGCCCACTGAACTTACGAAACAAGGATAAAAACCAGATGCTCTGATACCAATAAATTTGTCAAGCCCCGACCCGGAAGTCGAGCACGGACAACCGCCGTATTACCTCGAAACACGTGTCGGCCGGTCACGTACACCAAGGCTCCACGAAGCGTCAATACTAGATAAAAATACCGAAAACAAGAACTGAGTATAAATATGAAATACTGAAGTTTGCAAATCAGAGTAAAAGCAGAAACATTAAAAACAAATACGGTAGTAAAAACATTGCAACATTTAAAACCGAAACCATAAGTCAATAGAGAAAACCTAAATCGAATTAAGACAAAAATGAGGAACAAGAGGTAGCAAGAACAAAGATAACTGGCAGTGGGACCCATCATGTAGTGAGATGAACCTCTAACTGGAGGGATCACAGCCTACGCCACCGACTTAAACGTTAAAGGAACGTTGATGCTAGCTACCCTGAAAGCACAACAAGAATTTGAGGGGTGAGTACACGAATGTACTTAGTGAGTGAACCACCCTCAAAAGAGGATCCGAGAGGGTGGGGTGCATTTACAACCAAAACTGTTCATAAAACAACAATTATAAAATCCAGATCGTCAATCAAAAACGAGTACATAAAATCGTTTATCGTTTCATGAAACAAATGGTCTGCCATTAAAACCTATCCAGAGTGACCTTGGCCCGCGTCAACCTCCGGAACCATTAGGGGCATTTTCACCATCATCGAATAATCAGTAAAAATACAATTTATCTTATTTTTCCAAACAAGCCCGTTCCCCTGACGTTAGCTTGGGTCTGGTACTGCGTGGTGGCCGCAGCACACCCAATTTAGCTCTCCCATGCACTCGCCGAACCGGTAAATAAATATGGCGTGTCGGGCCTGGAGCGACGAACCATTTGGATCCAAACTCAACTGATGGTTCACCAATCAGATCTAACTATTAGCTAGTAAACCACCAAATCAGCCACACGTACTCCCTAGACTGCGTCTAGTCCACGAGTCCCCGTGTGCTTACAAACCATTCAAAACCATTTTCAATTATCGCTAATGCACCCAAAATAATTTATTAAAATATTTTATAAAGCATTTAAATAAAAACAGTAATAAAACATTTTCCTCAACGGGTTCTCCGTTGAAGACAGCCCACTCACAGTTCGGGGGACTCGTACACCCCAAAAGTCAATCCACTGGGAGACTAGCCGGTGTCTCGATCAGCGCCTTAGCCGTCTGATTGAGCACGTGCAACACAAGAAAATCGTTAAAACCAATATCATAATCAAAATCGTAAACCAAAGTAATAAACCAAATCAGTCAAATAAGATGGAATAAAATCAGAAGACACACATAACTCAGACCCACGGTCCAATGTTGAGAAGTTTAACGTATGTCATACTACGTTTCGGGACAAGTTTCAGAGTCGAAACAAACTTTCTAAGGCTCATTTGTTTGAGATGCGATGTTCTTCTGTTGCTGATTCTTTAACGATCGAAGGTTATAGGACAGACGGGGGAAGCGATGTTGTAGACAACGAGGAAGTCAGCAGTGACCTACTCGTACAGGGATATGCCATTCAGCTTGGAGCCATGAGCATAGATTCCCCAAAATACGGGTGCCTTTACAAAGAGGGCGGAAGTGGGATACTCTACTGGAAAGGAATCTCCGTCTGATACTGATGTAGCTAAATCGGGGTAGTCAGGGTCTATTTGAGAGGGGTAAGAGGTTGCTCGTTCATAGGCGAGCGAGTACGAATAAGAGGCAATTCTCTGTTCGGGATGTAGCATTTTCCCGTTTAACGTTTTACCCGGATTAGGGGGTTGAAGAATCTGAGGTTGACCTGAGAACTCCAGGCGAAGCTGCAGGACCTAATAAAGGCAAGGAAAGTTCCAATCGCATAGCTTTTTATCCGCTCGGGCTTAATAAATAGCCTACTAAATCTCCACCTCTTCGTAGCATCGCGACTCCTTACTAGTGCTATCACGTTTTACTAGTGCTATCACGTTTTACTAGTGCTATCACGTTCCCATATGCCATGATGAGCCTCCTCTCCATTCCCACTTGGATAAAAGGGAATCTCTCCTCCTATCAGACCTCGTGACGAAATCAGGCGACCCATAACCTGGGATAGGTCTACAGGGGCAAAACGGTAATTTTATTCGACAAAGGGAAAAACAATAATTTTCATGATAGGGGTAAAATCATAATTTTACCAATCAGGGGCATAATCATCAATTAGGATACTCATATTCGGAATCTACGCAGTTTAATTCAAAGTACAAGGTTAAAACTATAAATTAACCTTCTAAGGGTAAAACGGTAATTTAGCCACTCTTAGGGTAAAACGGTAATTTTATGCTCATACAGATACAACATACATAATCGTAAATCCTTACATGACCAAATGGGTCAAATTCTTTTCTAAGGGCAAAGTTGTAATTATCCGCCTCCGAGGGTAAAATGGTCATTTCAATTTTATTGGTTTCACAACGTACATATGAATTCATTGATGTGAGCAATATAGTCGAATTCTCACAATTCCACCCTTAAGGGTAATTTCGGAAATTTGATGATTAATGGGCATAACCGTAATTTCATTGGTCAAGGGTAACATGGTTATTTTACCCAAAAGGGTCACTACAGTAGCTTTCCAATCCTGAATGTGCGATCTTAAAGTTTAATTACATGTATCGCTCTCTTAGGGGCATGATGGTAAATTTGCCTATTAAGGGTATTTTGGTAATATTACTTTGTTAGAGTACGGTGACATTCTTTACTTGTCATAGTTGTTGACCCTAGTCAGTCGGATTCGAAATCGCACCTCAACAGGTTAAATTTATCCACTTATAATACATAAGGGCAATATGGTCATTTTCGCTTCTAGGGGTAAAGTAGTCTTTCTACAGCTTATGTATAATTCCAATACTTTATCTGCTTTATTCTACAATGTAAATTTGACCGATTTCAAAATCGTGGCTTAATAGGCTAAATTAATACACTTTAACTAACTGAGGGTAATATGGTAATTTACCCACTCCAAGGGCGAAACGGACATTTTATGATCATACGTAGATTATGGAGTAATGCAAGAATTATTCGGATTTATTAACACTACCGATGTCATCGAATTCGTTTAATTCCTCTTCTAAGGGTAATTTCGCAATTTAGCATGTTAAGGGGTGATTTTGTAATTTTACTCGCTCAAGGGTAAAATTGTAACTTCACTTATCAATTTATTGGATCCAATTCTTTATTCCAAAAATTCTTATCGATTTCCTTTATTTCCTTTTCCTCATATTTTTTTTCTTTTCCCTTTCTTTTATTTAATTTTGGGCTTGGGCCTCCATTCTTTTCTTTTTTTTTGTTTTTTTTAAATTGCTGTTGGGCCTGGCTAGCCCAAGCCGCCTCAGGCCAGCGGCTTGGGCCATGCGCTTGGCTGGCCCAAGCGCTGGCCCAGGCGCTGGGCAGCTGGGCCGCTGGCCCAAATGGCCTTTTTTTTTCTTCTCTTTTTTTTTTCTTTCTTTTTTTTTTGGTTGTTTGGTCACCGGAGGCTGGTCGGAATCTGGAATTTTTTCCAGATTCCGGCAGCCCTTGTTTTGGCCAAATTAAACCATTTTTCAACACATTTTTCACCAAATTTGCATTCTAAAATTCTACCCAACATATCTAATCACAAATCCAAACAATATACACATGTAATCATCTCCAAATCATTAATATTCATCCATTTTAACTTCTAAGCATTATTAAACACAATTTTTAACCAATTTCCAAGCTCCAAGCATTAATCAATGTAACAATCAACCAACATAACTCCAACAACAATATTTCAAAACAACTTACCCAAATATATATTTCATTCTTCTATTACTTCCAAGGTCCTCCATAGCTCCAATCTTCAATTCATCTTGTTTTCCAAAGCCTTTAAATTGCATATTTGTTCTTTCCAATTTTTTTGAACCAAATTGAAAGCCTCCCATACCACCAAAACGAAAACCCAAGTAAGAATTTAAGCTCACAATAATTAAACATATTCAACTTACCTTAAAATATTTTGTTCTCCAATAAATCAAACTTTTCTCCATGAAATTCCATTCAATATGTAACAATAGATTTATATTTTCATGGGCTCTCTAATCCTCCAATTGCATGTTAATCATTTGGCTAATTTGGGGTGTTTCTTTGTAGAGAGAGAGAGCTTCTAGTGAGAGAAATATTAAGAGTGAAGATGGAATGAAAACCAACGGGAAGAAAAGAGAGGAAGAGGGGTGCTTTAAAACTACCCCAAATTGGCCTAATTGCCATATGGTCCTTCTTCATTTGGGCCTCATTTCAATTTAGTTTCAAAACTTTTCACTACAAGTCAATTGACCTTCTTTCACTTATTTCTTCACTTCTCAAAAATTAATTTCCAACATCACAAATATTTTTATGGTATTACACTGCCCCCCTTTGCCTTGAATGACATTATCACCCTTGCTTGAACACTTAAGAAAGGCAAAGCTCTCTATGAACTTTTCTCATCATGTCTCATTTCCATTAACTCTAGCTCAATCCATTTCACATTTCCGCTTGTTATCTCTATCCACTGATTCCATTGGCCTAGATGCATGTTCCTCGCCACTTTCACAGTTCCGCTTGTTATCTCTATCCTCTGACTTCATTGGCCTGGATGTATCCTTGTCACCACTTTCACATGCCTGCTCACCATTCGTATCCTCTGACTTCATTGGGCTTGATGGCATGTTCACCCACTACTGAAAAATGCTAATATAGGTTTTTTTTTTGTGCATATGGGGGCATTTTAAAATGCCGCTATTTTACACTTGGCCGCCGGAAGCGCCGTTATAACAACCGTCCCGGATTTTGCAGCGTTCTAATGAAAAACAAATAGCGGTGTTTTTATCAAAAACACCCCTATTTAGCAGCGTTAAACCATAAACACCAGGGAATTAATTTTCATAACAAAAATTTGATTGTGAAATAGGGGTATTTATGGATTCGAAATGCCGCTAAATAGGGGCGTTTCTGTGAGAAAAACGCTCTTATTTCAAAATAATTCTTTAAAAAATAAATTATCAGCTCATAGATATAATATAAAAAAAATTAATTTATTACTTTAATAGTGTTTTACATTCACGTAATAATTGTATAATCCAAACAATTCATTAAAAAAAGACCAAAAAAAAAATTTAAATCAAACCCGATAATCCTTGAAGCACTTGCAATTCTTGCCCCTTCAGCAGCCTGAGAATGCAAAAGAGCAAAAAGAGTTTTCGAGTCAGTTAGTAGGGAAAACACTCACTGAGAGACCAACAACTCCCAATCCTGTAGAGATTCCACAGCTTAGAACACAAACATTGTCAAGAGGGGCAGCGGGATATTTAATCTTGGCAACACAACCCAACATGAACAACTGTGTATTCACTAAAGGTTGAAGTTTCAACAAAATGGTAGATGGACTGTCCATTGATTGAGAACCTCGATTTTCCATCATTAAGCATCACCCCTCTGTCAGTGTTGATCCTTATGAGATCACACATGTTGCTTTCCTCAGACTTGCAATGGCGCCGACACTCTTTGCACTCTCCACTAAATACAGGGAGAACACTGTGAAGAGGAAGCTCTCTTAACTAAAAGATTAAGCAACCAACTTTATAACAAAACAAATTTAAGCATATTAAAAGGTCCAACTTTTAGGGTACAAATGATAAAATAAGGATATATGATATATCATTGTCTGTAACAAAAACAGTATTTGCTTATAAGCTACTTCACAATTAGCTTAAGTGATACTTTGTTTTCACCAAACGTAGCAAGAATACCAAATTAAAGGAGCTAAAAGTAGATAAAACAAATTATCTATTTACACTTACCAATCCCTTGCTTTCATAATAATCATCCAATGCCCACTGATACTTGGACTGATTTAAGCCAGACCAGCGATGATAAGACCTAATTTAGTGCATATTTTATATGCTAAATTGTCTTGATTTTGTGATTTTTATAGCGTTTTACCCTCATATTTCATATTTGTGTTTTTAGGCCCATTTAGAGCTATTATTTACAAATATGAATATTTGGAGCAATTTTTGATCAATTTGGAGTAACTATTGATTTCGGCCCAGTATGCCCATCGGCCCGATAGAGCCCATGAAGCCCAGAAGGAATACCGAATCTTTGGAGACCCAAATCTGATTTCTCTAGACACAATTCAGATGTCTTAAAGCCCAAAGTGAAGTTCCAAGCCCAATCAGCAATTATGATGCAGTAAATTATAAAAAACAATAATTATAGGAAGTGAAAGTACTAAAAAACCAGTTAAAAGATTTAACCTTATTAATTTGATTACTATTTAGCTTGGTATTTTTGTCATTTCAATATTGGGTTTTTCGTTATTCTCACAAACTTCTAAGGGCATTTTTGACTTTCTAATAATTTAATATAATATAACATATTTATAAGTGGTTTGGCTAAACGATCTATTTAACATTATATAATTTTCTCTCCGGTTATCCGATTAAGGTGATTTAAGTGTCTATTAAAAGATTGTTCCATCATTTACAACTTTCATGAAGGATTCGAAAACTAAATTTAATGTTTCAAATATCAAAAATGCTTCCGAAAAATTTGTTGTTTCGGTTAACGGGAATAGACGGTCCACTTAATATTATATAACTTTTGCTCCAGATGTCTGATTGAGATGATTCAAGTGTCTCTTGAAAGGTTGTTCTATGATCTAAAACTTTCATGAAGGACTCGAAAACTAAATTTAATGTTCGAAGTATAAAAAATGCTTCCAAAGGATTAGTTGTTTCGATTAAAGGAAATAGATGGTCTACTTAATATTATATAATTTGTGCTTATGGTGGAAATTGGACCCACAGAGGGTTTTATTTTTCCAAACTTCCCAAAATACCCTCGGTCTTTAACTCAAATAACAAAAAAATCAAGCATGAAATGACCGAAATACCCCTATCAATTTGTTCTTAGATTAATGAGGCTAATTCTTTAAACCGGTTTTTTTGGTCGGATCCTTACTTAAGTCCAAATCTTTCAAAACGCATAACTCACCAATAATATGTTGAAAACTGATTGAGGACTATTGCATATCAAGTGCAATAACATGTTCGCGCAGTATAGCGCGCGGGCTCTTATCTAGTAATTAATAATGGAGAAATTCCAAATCCTAGTCAAAGGAGGATTTACAAGTGCAATTTCAATAGAAAATTCATATCTTTTGATTCACAACTTGGAAAAATACAAATGAGATACCATTGAAAAGAGGATTTTAAGCTCTACAATGTTTCTTTCGACCTTAAAGTTCAGTTTTGCCATTAAGAATGATGAAATTGCCCTTGAAGTAATCTGGACAGATTTGACCAACAAACCAAACGACTTAGAGAAGGCCTAAACCGACTTGGAGCCTATTTGGACGTGATTTTTAGCTTCTATTGATGATTTGGAACACTTCTTTTGGCCAAGGTAGATCCTAATTAAAGAGGATGATCATCTACAACCAATTAGAGCTCAACCTTGGAGATCAAGTAGTGTAATTCCTAGTTAGATTAGGATTGAGTCTTTAGTAATCTATCCTACCCTTTATGACGATCTATCTAAGGGCTGTTATTGAGTCTTACAAGGGTATGGTGTGTCCTAGGTTGCCTATAAATAGCAACCCTTAGCTTTAGAAAAAAAAAAAACTTCTTATAATTGTAAGATTGATCAAGTCAGAGACTTGGAGAGTTTTCTCCCAAGGTGTGCCGCCCCTTGGGGGTTGTCTTCTGTTGATTTTGCTGCCCTAGCCTTGTCGACTTCTCCTCTTTTATGTGCTATAAGTTGCTGCTCATGGTTTTTTCAACCATGAGTGAGTAAATTCCCTTGATACTTTTCTACTTTAAACCCTTTTTTATGAATGAATTGATTTATTCATGGTGAGATCTTGTGCTTTAGTTTCTTTATCAATTGATTGATGATTTGTGTTGAATTATTTATATTATGCATGCTTGATATGTGATAAGACCAAAATTCTGCCTATTTTTATGGTCATTTTCCTATGCTTTTTGGTATTTTTATGTGTGATTATGCTCTATTATGCAAATATTTGTGATTTTAGGTCTTAAAGAGAGGAAAAGTGAAAACTTGTTGTTTTTCACTATTTTTGGAGCTATTTTGATGACTTTTTACACAAATATGGATTTAGCATTTTTGAGTGAAGAATTGGAGATTCGAAGTTCGTGATTGAAGACCTATTGGAGTCAATTTTAAGCCATGAAGATCATTGAAGGAAGATTCCAAGGTAAAGGAACTAAGATCGAGAGCAATCGAGAAGCAAAGAAGACATGTCAAGATGGAAGCCTGTCGACATGGGCTCATGACCATTTTACATGGTTAAATGACCAACTCAGCTGTGCCCACAACTGGAGTCGGGGTCTCTTGTCCATGCGTGCTTGATGCCCATGTGAGACTCATGTGATGCTTCCCTTTTCCTAGTTGGAGTAGGATTTCTACGCAGTTTTGGTAAATCGACCATAACTTTTGATCAAGAACTCCGATTGAGGTGATTCAAAGTATGTTGGAAAGAAGACTCAAAGATCTACAACTTTGCTTTGAAGCTCGAGTTCCAGTTCTGCCATCTTCGATGTCGAATATGCCCTTGAAGTTGCTGTCCCGTAGCAGTTTTGGGCCAACTCCAAATTTAGCCCAATTTCAGCCCAAGGAAGACTATTGAAGGAGCTAACTAAATCGAGACAACCTCGCGCCACCATATCTTCTTAACCTCACCATTAAGGGTTAGTAAAAATATTGGGTTGCCTCCCAATAAGCGCCTTTCTTTAAGGTCTTTGGCTAGACTGCCTTAAAGAAATGATTCTTCAAGGGTGAAGGAACTATGGATATATTCCTTCAAAAGGTCCACAATGATCTTGATAGTATCATTGATGGCTTTGAGAACTTCAAGTTGAGTTTTGTCAAGATTTGAAATCATCAAAGGGTATGTAGCAGCACAAAATGGTGATGGCATGGGCATGGCCGGTGGCGGCACGGGCTTAACCAGTGATGGCACGGTGTTGGGTGTATGAGTGGCTGGTCCTGACTCAGTGATGGCTAGTCGTGGCTCGGTGGAAGCACAAGGTAGCTCGGGTATGACCGGTCCTGGCCGGGCAAGATGCGCGGGTGATGCACATGAGGTCGGTCCTGGCCGGGCATATGGTGTGGACGGCCGGGCCATAGCCGGCCTAGCATGCGAGCTTGGCGCGGTGATGGCCGGGCCGCGTGCTAGGTTGGCACGATCATGGTCTTGGGCTTTCCTTGGTGCGTTGGCTTCCTTGTCCTCTCCTTTTGGCTTTAAATTATTAGTCTTCTGGGATGGTGGAACTCCTTGATTGTTGTTGACTTCCTTGGGTGGTGGAACTCTTGGAGTTAGGGAACTTAGCGTTTGAGCAAAAGTCTCCAATACCATGTATACCTCATCAGGGGTATTATCAAGCAAGGGGATTGTAGTTAGTGTATCAACAACCATTTGATCAGAAACTCTTAATCCTTAATAAAATTATCAAACCAAACGTTCTTTGCTAAAGCCATGTTGAGGGTAATCGGCACAAAACTTCTTAAATCTCTCCCAATATTGAGAAAAATTCTCCTCGCTATGTTGTTGAATGGTGTACATCTTCTGCCTCCACTTGAAAATCTAATCAGGTGCCATTGATGAAGATTCTTCACTGGCTCCTTTCGTAACCCACTTAGAGTTTACAACACAAACAAAATTGTTAGATTTCAAAGGCAATTGAGATGAAATTCGAGGGTGGATAACATCACCATCGAATTCCATGGTCAATGAACCATTGAATACATCGATCTTGGTATGAGAGGTTCCTAGGAAAGGTCTTCCTAATAAAAGAGGACATTGATCTTTCGAATGCTCCATCTCCATAACAAAGATGTCAATAGGAAAAATCAAGTGTTCATCTTTAATTAAGACATTCTCTAGAACACCTTTGGGGTGAACCAAAGATCCATCAGCTAACTGTAGAATAACATCAGTACTTTTCCAAGGACCAAGATTCAAAGATTTATAAAAAGAATAAGGCATTACGCTCAAAGAAGCACCTAAATCATGCATAACATTGTCTATAATACTTCTTCCAATATAACAAGTAATAGAAAACATACCTGGATCCTTGCACTTAGGAGGTAAACTCTTTTGAAGCACAGCAGAAACATTCCATCACTTACCTTACCTTGTAACCTTTTCTTGTTGGTACAAAGTTGCTTAAGGAACTTTGCATAATTTGGAATTTGTTGAATGACATCAAGAAATGGGATGTTGACCTCAACTTTTCGAAGTATCTCCAAAATATCTTTATCATCATCTTCTTTCTTTGATTTCTTCAATCTTGATGGAAAAGGAGTATTCTCCTTTGGATCCTTAGGCTTGACAGCGGTGGTTTCTTCATTTCTTTTTAAGGTGCATGCACCTTCGTCTCCTTTTCCATTGGGTTCTTTCTCAATATTGATTTCTTTGGCAGGCACTTGCAATTCTTCTTCTTTGGTGTAGCTTGGCTTTCCTTCATCTTGTGCGCCATGGGCTGGATATGGTTCTTCCAACTCTTTTCCACTCCTCAGAGTAATTGCACTTACGTTCTCCCTAGGAGGTACTTTTGGTTGTGATGGGATCCTTTGTTGACCTTGTGTCTTGAGTTCACTCATGTCACTAGCCAATTGACTTATTTGTTTCCTCATCATCTCCATAGCTTCCCTTATTTGTTGCATCTCGATGGAAACTTGTGAAGATTATTGAAAATTAGGCCTTTGATAATTCATTGGCCTTCCTTGATAGTTACCTTGGTTCCCATATTGTTGATTTTGTTGCTCGACTCTCCATCCAGAATTTGAGTAGGGTTCAGGCTTCCTTTGATATGCTCCTTGCATTCCCACAGCATTGACTTCTTGTGTGGTGTATTCCAAAGAAGGGCACTTATCAGTGTAGTGTCCTTGTGTACAATAACCACAAACCTTAGGCACACTTGAAAAATTCGCGTGGAACAAATCAGTGAGCATAGCGATTTGTTGATTTGTTTCTTGAAGTTGTTGCTCCAATGAGGTGGAATGGGTAAAAACTTCATTGATTCTTCTTGTATTGCGTTCTCTTGATGTGTAGTATTCTCGAGATCCAAACTGTTGAGTGTTTGCAGCCATATTTTCCACTAAGGTCCAAGCATCGGTGGGAGTTTTGTCTATGAAAGCTCCTCCACTTGCAGAATCTATGGAAGATCTGTCAGACGGTAGTAATCCTTCGTAGAAGTATTGGATCAGCAACTGTTCAATGATTTGGTGATTTGGGCAGCTCGCACATAGTGTCTTGAGACGTTCCCAGTATTCATGCATTGTTTCTCCATGGCGTTGCTTAATTCCGCAAATCTCCTTCCTTATACTTGAAACTTAATAAGTAGGAAAGTACTTTTCCAAGAACAATTTCTTAAGACTCGTCCAAGAGGTGATTGAACCAGTGGGTAAGAGGTACAACCAATCTTTTGCACGGTCCACAATAGTGAACGGAAAAGTTCTTAGCTTGAATTGATCTTTAGGAATACCTTGAATACTTGTAGATGCACAAGCAATCTGGAAATCTGTAAGATGTCGGTGAGGATCTTCTCCAGGCAGACCATGAAATTTGGGTAAAATCTAAATAAATCCATATTTGATCTCAAAGTTTCCAGTCGTATCTGGGTATCGAATTACTAAGCATTGTGCCTTGACGTTTGGTGCAGCAAGTTCTCTCAGAGTTTTAGGGCCTTCTTCGCTTGCCATGTCTTCTGATGATGTTGAAGCAGCAGATCTAGGAGAATTAGATTGAGAACTAGAATTGGATGACTCCTCTTCTTGTTGTCGACTTGATTTCTCCTTCCTTAGCGAAAATAATGTTCTTTTTGGCTCAGGATCAAATTCAAAATCTTCTATACCACTACTTGTTGTATTTGGCATGCGTCTTCTAGAAAAACAAACAAAACTCAAAAGAAAAATTAGTAGTAAAAGTTCTTAAACAAAAATTAAAATTAAAACTAAAAATAATTTTATTTTCTTTTAATGCAAAAAAAAATTATTTTATTTTAAAACGCAAATTTTTTTTTCAAAAATGCAAAAACAAGAAAAAAATCTTAAGATTAGTATTTTCCTTCCTTCCCCGGCAATGACGCCAAAATTTATGATCGGTCGTCAGCAATCATAAAAATAATCTCCACAAAAACCTAACTAAGTTGATAGGGCAAGTAGGAGGGGTCGAATTCCACAGAGAAGGGGAATAGACTTATCCAAAGCATAAAATCTTCTCAAGAATTTCTCAAAAGAATTACTCAAAAACATGGGATTAGAAATAACAATTAAAAAGAAAAGCAATAAATATAAAAATAAAGCAAAATAAATTAAATCTAAACTATAGCAATTAACAAAGAAAACAATAATAAGAAAGCATGCTTCTTCTCCAATGGTAGAAATCAATCAAATTAACTATAGATCATTGATTTAAAAGATGAATTTAATATTTTATTCTTGATTAACAATTGGTCTAGGGAAACCCTAACATGTATATTAGATAAAGATCCTTCTCAGGTTAAATTATCCATTTTATTACTTAACAACCAACATCCTTCTCAGGATGGAAGATTGCTAAGAACAAACCATTAAGAACAATTATTCGCACATGCATAATAAGTAAAACCAAACTTATTGTCATTAATCAACATCAACAAGGTAAGCTAATCCCATTGGACCGTTTCTCAACGAACCCAATTTGTTACCATACAATCAAGCTCAAGTTCTCACTCAAAGCTTAGATTTAACTATTGATTCATCTAGTTATATCATTATAGGCCTTTTAAATCAATAACCATCAAAATCATAAAATAAAGCAGAGATTGGTAAACTATCAATCAAGAACAAACATCAAATTATAAGTACAAAAATCTCACCAGAATTAATTGATTAAATCACCAAAGGATAAGAAGTATTAAGAATTTAGCTACTCATGGATTCCATGAGAGGCATAAGAAAACTTATAGGACTTAAAGGGGCGAAATCCTTCTTGACAAAACCCTAAGTTTGCCGCACCCCTCTATGAGAAGAGAGGGTGTCGACTCCCTTAGCCTAGAACTAGAAGAAAAACTAGAAAAAGATGAAAAGAAAAAGATCTAGAATTGTGATTGTGAATTGTAGAATTGTGATCTCTAGGGTTACATAAGGTGGCTATTTATAGTGGACTACTTAGACTCCATATAGACTTTGTAAGGGTGTAGGATGGTTTAGAGGCTGACTTGGTCTCCAAGTTGGCTTAAAAGTCTTCCTAGAACCGAAATCCAAGTGAAAATAGGACTCTAGAAAATTATGGAATCGCACAGTAACTTCGACAGAAATTTCGGGCTTGAAGATGGCAGATTTGGGCTTTGACTTCAAAGCAAAGTTGTAGATCTCGGAGTTAGCTTTCCAACGCCTACTCACGAGCCTAATTTGGAGGTCTGAGCAGAACGTTATGGCTTTTTTACCGAGACTGCGCTGAATCCTAATCCAACTAGGACTAGTATGTGGGAATTGGATATTTTCTTTGGGTTGTGCGTCAGCAATTGGGGCTTTGACTTCAATTTTGGGCTTATATGAGCTGAGTATTATCCCATATAAAATATCCAAAATTCCATGTCTTCAAGGTCTTCAGGGGCTTCGTCATCCATCCTTCGCGATTTAAGCTCAATCCTCAATTCTTGCCTCTTGAAATAATTCTTCAATAGTCTTCATATCTTCAATAAATCTTCAATCACGAACTTCGAATCTCCAAATCTTCACTCCAAATTGCTAAGTCCATATTTGTGCAAAAAGTTATCAAAATAGCTCCAAAAATAGTGAAAAACGACAAGTTTCCACTTTTCTTGTCTTCAAGACCTAAAAACACAAATACTTATAAAATAGGGTTAAAATACACATAAAAATACCAAAAAGCATAGGAAAATGATCATAAGAATAGGGTTAATTTTGGCTCGATCACAACTGCAAGGCAAAATTTTGGAGAAGTACTTTCTTGCTTCAAGAATTTGACAACTTCGAAAGAAAATCTATGCTAGTGAACAACTTCCTAAGGAAGAGTGGCATTAGCTTTACAAACAGCCATTGGGATGCACTGCACATGATTAAGATGAGGCACAAGGACTCTCCTAAGACAAATCCTAAGATCCCAAACCAAGGAAAACTAAAGTTGTTTCTCATTGTTTTGCCATATTTTGCCATCCATTCACACTAATGATCACTTTTGTGGTTGAATTTGTTTAATGATCAAGTCAAAAACAACCATATTTTTATATCTATTTTCTTATGTTTTTGGATGAATTTACGCTCTAATATATCTTATTTTGTTAATATTTGTGTTTTAAGTCTTTAAGAGATGTAAAATTGGAAACTTACTAATTTTCACTTCTTTTGGAGCTATTTTGATGACTTTTTACACGATATGAGCAAAGTAATTTAGAGTGAAGACTTGGAGATTCAAAGTTCGTGATTGAAGAATAATTGAAGATAATTTGAAGAATTGAAGATCATTGAAGGATCTTTCTTCCAAGGGATTTAAGGATCATTGAAGATCATTGAAGGATCATTGATAAATTGAGTTTGCATTAGCTAAATTAAATCTTGAAGGATCTTCAGAATTAATTGTTTGGTAGCAATTGGAGGTGAAGGATCTTTCTTCCAAGGGATTTAAGAATCAATAGATAATTTATTGTTTGTTGTGCTTGTTCATAAATTATTAAGTTCTTAATGCTTTGTTCTTGAGCAATTATCACACCGGATCAAGAGGTAATTGTTTAAAGAATAAAAGGGATAATTCACACCGGATCAAGAGTTTTATCTAATTTAGGTAATTTAGGATTTAATTCCAAACAAGCTATCCATTGTTTTCATGATTTTTAGATATCAATGATCTATGTTATTTTTGTCAAGAGGGATATTAATTCTATGTTGGAGGGTTTTCTTAATTTTAATTGTTTTCTCAATTAATTCACTGCTTCCTGTTTAATTATTTTCTTTAATTTTCTTCATTGTTTTCTTAGATAATTGCTTTGATTTTAATTTAGTGTTTTGAATCTTACTTTCAAAATTCTCTTAATTTTGTTTGTTAATTTTTAAACTAATTAATTAGAAAAAGAAGAATAACCTATCTCTCTGTGGGTTCGACCCCTACTTGCCCTAGCTATTTTTAGTTAGTAATTGTTGGGATTATTTTTATGATTCACTGATGACTGATCATTTAGGTAACATTCAAGAGAAGACTTGCTTGTCAACATTGCAAAGGAAGAAGAAGGATTACTTGATGCTTGGATGATGATATAGCTCGCCAATCAATAAGCCTTTCTAACTTTTTCTCTCATGCACTTACATACCTTTATCTTTTGAAAATTACAATGAAGCATGTTTTGTCTTAAATTTAGTTTTCATATAGTTTTATTTTTCTTAGGTTTTGATTTTCTTTTTTATTTTGCATTTTCATGTAGTGTAAAGGATCTAGAGATTATCTTTTAAATCAACTAAGGTTGTTATGTTAGTTGATGATTGCAATTTGGATCTTTTAATTTGATGTATGCAAGCCTGATCTTGGATAGTTTTAATCAAGGTTGTTGTTTTGATTGATTCAATGTGCTTTGTTAAAGTTGGTTTGTATATGTTGATTGATTGATCTAGATGCTGAAATTGCATGACCATCCATACTTATACATTATTAGGTTATATGCTTTATTTCACACATTGAGAACAATGTGTAATTTATGTGTGTGTGTGTAGGGGGGGGGTCTTTAGTTTTAGATCCTAGAGTCAAGGTATGGAGAAATTTTTCGAAATGTTTTGGATTTGTATTTGCCTAAATGGAAAGCTTCAAAAACATTGTCCAAACTTTCTTAGTTTATTGAGGAAAATGACAAGAAAGTGTGAATTTTTTTCAAAAGGTTTTAAGTAAAAGATGTTTCAATCGAAATTTAACAAGAGAGAAGTAATTTTTGAGTAGGTAAATGAGTCAAATGATTTTCCTTACCTTACTTCTATGACACCCAAATCTAAGTCAAGAGAAAGCAAACAAAGACCCCTTTGTTCTTCATTATATACCCTTATTATTTTCTGAACCTTATATGAACCCTATTCTTCATCCATATCCTTTAGTTATGAGCTAAAAGATACAAAAGAATAACTGTGGGGGTAATCCTACATAATTGCTTTCTTAAGTCTGTTGTCCAGGATAAAAAGGAAAATAAAGAGATACTTTCGATTATACCATAGTTTTCACTCTGAAAAATGGAGTAATAAGGTAGGAAAAGAGGATAAGAGACATGGTATAGAGAGGAAGAAGTATACTCCCTCTAGTTAAAAGATGCACAAAGTGTGCCATCAAGTATAGCTTGGTTTAGTAAAAGAAGTACCAATGCGTGCCATCAAGCTATATTTGATTACATGAATAAAGAACAAAAACAAAAAAGCTCTAAAATGGACAATAAAATAGGAGGAAGTGAAAAAGAAAAGAAAATGCAAAAAAGAAATGGAACCATCGATGGGCTACTCAAAGTTAAAACCGCCCATGACACCCTTTCTTAGCCTTTTCTTGTTCTTAAAAGACTTGTTTTCACCCATGAGCCTAAATTTCCCTTATCTTTGGTGGTGATTACTTTGACTCATAGATAGGATGGAAGTAAAAGTTTGGTATTCAAAATGGTTCATTTACTTATGAGGACTAGAATGATTCAAACTTGTTATTTCTAGGTTGGGATTTGAAGGTTCTTAAAAATGATTGGGAATTGTTCATGCCTATTGAATGATTTAGAGATGAACCTGTTGGGAGCTTTGGGTGCATTTTTCTTGCAATTCATTTATGTAAATCTTTTTCAAGGCATTAGAAAAACTCTCCTATGTCTATATCCCAAAATGTTGTGGGTTTCGTTCTAGCTAAGTAAACCATTAGGAGACTATAACTCCTCCTTTGATGTCTTCGATTAAAGGTTTAAAGGCTTGTGGCATACGCTAAATGCCACCGTACACTTATGAAACTAGATTGCATGTTTTTACTTTAGCATATAGGATTGCATTTAGATTTAGGTTAGATTTTTCATTTTTGCTTTTTTTTTTGGAGATAATCTAGGATTGTTATATTTCAAGGGTTAACCATATTGTCCTTGTTTGCTCGAGGACAAGCAAAAGGTAAGTGTGGGGGATATCCGATGAGGCTAAATCAGTACATATATTTTGTGTCTATTATGCATGTATTTGATATGTTTTATATGTCATTCTACCCTCTAATATTGCGTTTTACACTTGTAGGCCCATTTGGAGAGTAAGATGCATTATGGCCTAAAATGGAGCTAAATGAAACTATTTTGGCACAAGAGGATTCAAACCACAAGGAGACCTCAAGAATGGTGATTTTCGACCATTAGTCCATTGGAGATGGGGAACCACTCATACAATGTGGTGAACCACATTCTATTGAAGATCATGACGTTCGTTGTAAGAAGCTTGATCTATCATCAATGGTAACCCATGAAGACAACTTGAGACCGCCCCAAGAGAAGGATGTGGGGAGCTATGTGCTAACATGGGGACACACATCTTTTATTCACTACTTGTTGAAGAAGGCTGGCCACCCTCAAAGGACTTTTAAGTCATTCAAACCTCTTAGTAAACCCTAGCTCTAGTTTTGGCTATAAATACCCTTGTTATACACCAACCATAGTTGTCTCACTTTAGCTTATTCAACAGCATTGTGTGTGTTTTGTTCTTTAACATAACATCATCTCTACCACCGCCCCCTTTCTTTGTAAGACTATGGTGATTTCACTCATCTCCATGAGTGAGTAGTCCCCTAATATTTTCTATTCTTTCCTAATGTAGATTTCTATTCATTGTTCTATGGGTATATGTATGTTCTTAACTCAACTATATGCATGATACATTCAAATCCGATTCTTAGATCTTAATCTCATGTAATTGTTTGTGTGTGATTGAGGTTGTGCACCATTGATCCCACATAAAAAATAGCTAATGCCGAATTTAGTATGCAACATGCTTTCTGATGAGTGTAACTATTATATTAGATCAAAGTGGTAAAGGTAATTATGCAACATGCATTCTGATGAGTGTAATTATATGAGATCTCATTTGTCGTGATTATATGGAGGGATGCTTTCTGACGAATTCATATAGACTAGGACGAAGATGAGATGTTGATAATTGGGCTCCGCCCTACACTAGATAAAGAACAAGGAGTTGGTGCGTGATCATTAGCTACCGCAACAAGCTCCTTGACAAGTGTGAGTTGCCGTTTGCGAAGGGTTACAAACTGATAAATTATCGATTGGACAATTTCATTGACTTTGCTCACTCTGGGGTCTCGGATTCCAGATTGTTGAGCAATAGCTGCCATACTCTCAATCAGCTTAATTGCATCATTTGCAGTCTTGTTCATCAAAAGTCCTCCACTAGTAGCATCAATTACAAGTCTTTCTATGTCGGTTAGACCTTCATAGAAATACTGAACAAGTATATGAGACTCAATTCCATGGTGTGGGCATGAAACAACAAGTCTATTGAATCCTTCCCGATATTCATATAAACTCTCATCAAGGTTCTACCTGATGCCACTGATTTCCTTCCTAATGTTGGAAACCTTGTGTGCAGGAAAATATTTCTCCAGAAATTGTCTTTTTATATCCAGCCATGTGGTCACTGAACTAGCAGGTAAACAATAGAGCCAATCTTTTGCTCTATCAAGTAAAGTAAAAGGGAAAGCTCTAAGCTTAATTTGATCTTCATAACTCCTTGAGGTCTCACAGAAGAACAGGTCATGTGCAATTCATTCAGCTAGCGATGTGGGTCTTGACCGGGTAATCCATGAATTTTCAGCAAAAGGTGTAAAAACCAAATTTGAACTCAAATGGTGCTCCAACATTGGTATATGTAATACACAAAGGCTAAAGAGCTAGGTTCGGAGCTGCAAGTTCCCTACGAGTTGAAACTCTTTTGATTGGTTGAGGTTCATCTACCATGTCGAACAGATTCCTTAGTGCTAATGTAAACGATGTAGATGAAGATGTGACAGTTTTAGGTGAGTTGATAGGTGTATGCTCTTGAGAGTTCGTCACAGATGGTTCTCCTTCTTCACTATCTCTTTCAGAATTTCTTTTATGCTTCAACTTCTTTTCCAATTTATCAATATCAGGTTCGTATACTAATTTACCATTACTTCTTGATCTAGTTTGCATAAATCAAGTTGGCAATTCAGCATAAAAATCCTACAAAAACAAATCAGAAAAATGAAAGCAAAGAGAAATCGAAAAATTTAACAAAGAAAAAGAAAAGAAAAACAAAATATTAAGACAAAATTAAAAAAAAAAATTGCGATTAGGGTTAGGAAGGGTTTAATTGCAAAAATTAAAAGAAATGGTTTCCTAGGGTTTTGCGATTTGGTCCTAGGGTTTGATGAAATCGCAAAAATCAAAAATAGAAAAGATGAAAACAAAATTAGGGTTAGAAGAAAATAAAAAAAAAATCGATTAGGTAAGAAGATGGTTGATAGAGCGAGGTTGTCTTGATTCTTCAATTATCTTCCCCGGAAAAGGTGCCAAAATTGTGATTGTGTCGTCAGCGAGTCACAAAATAAAAACCTAACAAAGGACAAGTCAAGATCGATCCCACGAGGGAGAAACGAGTCTATATCAACTAATTCAAAACAACTAAGAGAAAACAAACATATTAAAAATACCAGATAGCAGTAAAAATATAGAATTGTCACGAAATCAAATTAAAATAGAAAACAGTAATTAAAAGGCAATACTTTCCCACTGGCTAAATACCCAAAAAAACCCCTTATGTTTTTTTTTTTGGGACAAAATAATCCCTAAGTTTTTTTTGGGACAAATTAATCCCTTTCGTTTAAAAATTAAACCCCGTTAGTCCTTTTTCAACGGTCCGTTGGTCACGTGCCATCACGTGACCAACGGTCGTCAGTATTGCTGACGTAGCTTTTCCATGTCGGTTTGTTAGTCCATGTGGCATGTGGGACCCACATGTAAAAAGTTTTTTTTAAAAAAATTGACTATTAATTTTTTTGAATATAATTTTAATTTTAATTAAATTTGAGTAAAAATAAATTTTTGCATTTAATAAATTTAAAAAATATTAAACAATCCAAACCCCCTCTCTCATTAGCCACAAAAGATCAAATGACCTTTTTTTCATATTTTCTAAGAACTTGAAGAACAATATGAACTTCAAACCATAGCCACCACAACCACCACCACTAGGCACCTTCCATTACCACTGATCTTACCCCGATTCCGACCAAAACTAGCACAAAACCTTCCCCTTTTCATTCTAAACATAAATAGAAACCTAGTTTCTTTGAGATCCAAATCTACTTTGCCCCAAACTTATTTCCGGCCCCAAACTTGCTTCTAGCCTAAGAACTTGAATAATTAAAATGTATACAAAAAATAAAAACAAAAAAGGGGGGGGGGGGAGATGGTGCTTGCACGTTGGCCAAGATGGGCTAAGTATGTGCAAGATCACCACCACCCCATTTTCTCAGGTATTCAGGATTTGTAGACAGAGACTTTATATGACTACTTCGATCCTTCACCCAAAGACAACAACAATCTAAAGTGGTAAACAACCATTTATGAGTATTAAGAACAAAAGAATTTGCAGGCACTTCCGGAATAAGCTGTATTGACATGAACCCAAATTCCATATTCTTGTGCCACTTGAAGAGTGAATGATCAGACCAAAATCATACATCTTTTTATTAGCTTTTTCCTATGCTTTTTGGATATTTTATGCTTGATTATACCTTATATTGGTTATATTTGTGTTCATAGGTGTTGACAAGAAGAAAAGTGTAAAATCATCAATTTTGTACCTTTGTAGAGTCTTTTTGGATGATTTATGACACAAGTATTTTCCAAGGAAGTTTTGGATGAAGAATGGAGCCAATATGTTCGTGATTGAAGAACTCTGAGCAATCAACTTTATAACATGTTCGTAACTTTAGAGTTTTCAAGGCAAAGGAGCAAAGACAAGTTCAAGGCAAGAAGACATGTCAAGGTGATGAGCTATGACACAGTCTATCTGGGTGATCAGGCGAAACACATGGGTTCTCAGACAAACCATGTGGGCACACAGCTAGAGTCGTGACAAAGCCCACCTGGGTCCCCAAGCAAACCACATGGGTGTTCAAAACAACCATGTGGGCGCCCAGGTAGAGTCGGGGACAGCCAAATGCAGCCCATCGTCGACACTTCCATGTCACTTCCTCTTGAAGCTTCTTTAATACTTTCCAGATTTGGCGACAGTTCGAGAAAACAGCCATAACGTTTGATCCATAGCTCCAAATGAGGTGTATGAATATGCGTTGGAAAGCTAACTCCAAGAGCTACAACTTTAGTGTTTTGGTCGAAGCCCAGATCTGACGTTTTCAGGGACAAAAATGCCCCTGAAGTTTGCAGACAGAATTTGTCCTGGGCCTGACCTGCGTTTTTGATCAAATTGAGCCCATATAATCTATTTGGGTCAGTTTGAAGATATGGAGAACAACCTAGAGCGTCTCTAGGGTTAGTTTAAGTCATCTAAAACTCTAATTTAAACCCTAGCAGCCTACTATATAAACCCTCTTCTCCTAGAACTCTATACATCGTTTTCTCAACTTATTTTCTTAGGGTTGCGATAAGGAGAGGATGCAGCCGCCCACCTCTCTTCTTTGTAAGTTTTTCCAGCCTCAATCCATGAGTAGCTAAACTCTTATACTTCTTTTCCTTAGGTATTTTTGATCAATGAATCTATGGTGAGACTTTTGTTCTTAATAATTTGATTTTTCTGTTTGAATATGTTTCTTATCCTTGTACTTCGTCTTATGTGTTCATGTTTTGATGGATTTGGTGCGCAACTTATCTTGAGATTTATGAATGCTATAGTTAGATTCAATTTAGCTTGAGTCAAGCTAATATTGGTCCAAGTGACAGTTGTAATTCTAGGAGTCCTAGGTTCAATGGGATTATCAAACCTTGTTGAAATCTATAGGCCGAGATGGAAATAGATGTAAATGAGTTTGGTATTGATTTATCATGCATGCGGAAAAGTAAATCTTAATGCTTGTTCTATGATTCTTCACAGAGTGATGTTTGATTAGAAACAATAGAAATTAGTTTTAGCGAGATGCGGACTAACTTTTATTAGCATGTTGGAGGGTTGAGTATTCCTCTCCTATACCAATTATTCAAGTGGAGTTGTTTAAGATATTAAGAGGATTGCTTTGTTCCAATGAAAATTGATGTCTACGTCTTAGGCTATATATCGATTTGGAATAATTTATGATTCTTAATTGATTGCAATTTAAACCAAGTTCATGCTTTGTGTCTATGATCCATGATTTATTTGATCAAAATAATTACCTAAAGGAGAAGAAGTATGTTTTTAATCAATTGTTTTTCTTAAACTATTTTCTAAATCTTTAGTTTAGTTCTATTTTATTGTTTTCTAGTTTAATTTGGCTATTTTGAAAAACCCATAAAATCCCCTTTGGTAAGATTTTCTTTAGTGTAATTTGGATTTAATTTGTTTCCACCTTCTCTGTGGGATTCGACCCCTACTTGCCCTAGCTATTAGTTATTGGTTTGTGGGGATTTATCTTGTGATTGATCAACGACTCGGTCACAATTTTGGCGTCGTTGCCGGGGAAGGAAGGAAGCAACAAGAACATTGAAGACAAATTACTACCTAAGAATTTCTTACCCTTATCTTTTTATTTTTCGTTATTTTTCTTTTTCTTTTATTTTTGTTTATTTTTCTTAGTTACTTTTAATTGTTGAATTGTTCGTTTAAGTTCTTTCTAGGAGTTGTATGCCAAATACAAGGAGTAGTGGTATAAAAGACTTAGAATTCAGTCCTGAGCCTGAACGTACACTCTTTACACTAAGGAGGGAGAATTTGACTAGAGAGCAAGGAGGAGATTCATCAACACCGAGTTCTCAATCTAGCTCTCCATGTTCCACCACTTCTTCTTCAATGTTGGAACCACAACCCCCAAGAGAAAACATGGCCGAAAGAGACAACAATGATGCTAGGACTTTGAGGGAACTTGCTGCCCCAAACCTGGCTACTCAACGCTTAGCAATTCAATATCCAACCAATGAAGAAAATTTTGAGATCAAGCCTGAATTTATTCAGTTATTGCCAAAATTCCATGGTATGCCTGGAGAAGATCCACATCGACATCTCACTGATTTTCAAATTGTTTGTTCATCCATGAAGATGCAAGGTATTTCTGAGGAGCAATTCAAACTTAGAACTTTTCCTTTTACCCTTATGGATCGTGCAAAGGATTTGTTGTACTACATGCTTAGTGGTTCAATCACTTCTTGGACGAGACTTAAGAAGTTATTTTTGGAAAAATTCTTTCCTGCTCATAAAGTATCAAGCATACGAAATGAGATAAATGGAATTAAGCAATCCCAAGGCAAGACAATGTACGAGTTTTGGGAATGTTTAAAGAGATTGTGCTCAAGTTGTCCAAATCATCAAATCCCTGAACAATTGTTGATTCAGTACTTCTATGAAGGTTTACTCCCATTTGATAGATCTTCCATAGACTCTGCAAGTGAGGGAACTTTCATCGACAAAACTCCCACCAATGCTTGGACTTTAATTGAGAACATGGCTGCAAACACACAACAATTTGGTACTCGCGAGAGTTGTGCACAAAGAGATGGAAATATCAAAAGGATCAATGAAGTCTCAACCCATTCCTCTACATTGGAACAACGTGTTGAAGAGACAAATCAACAAATTGCTTTGCTCACTGATTTGTTCAAATCGAACTTTTCAAGTGTGCCAAAGGTTTGTGGAATTTGTTCATTACGACATCACATAGATAGATGCCCTAGTTTGCTTGAAGATAATGTTGAAGAAGTCAATGCTTTAGGAATGCAAGAGGGATTTCAAAGGAAGCAAGAGCCATTTCCAAGAAGTTACAATTCTTATGGGAACCAAGGAACTTACCAAGCAAGGCTAAGCAACTATCCAAGGCCTAATTTTCAACCATCTTCACATTATTCTGAAGGAATGCAACAAATGAAAGAGACCATGGAGATCATAAAGAAGCAAATAGGTCAATTGGCAAGTGATGTGAGTGAGCTCAAAGCACAAAGCCAAAACAAGATCCCATCTCAACCAAAAGTGCCTCCTAAGGAAAATGTGAATGCTATTACCTTGAGAAGTGGAAAGGAGTTGGAAGAGCCATATCCAACTAAACCCACGATGGATGAAGGGACAAGAAAGGACGAAGATGAATTGCATGTGCTAGTGAAAGAAGTCGAGATTGAAGATGAAGCCAAGGAAACTTCTGTTGTCAAGCCCAAATTGGATTCAAAGGAGGAGCCTTTTCCAATGAAATCGAAGAGATCAAAGAAAGAAGATGATGATCAAGACATCCTGGACTTCTTGATGCTATTCAACAAGTGCCAAGGTATGCAAAGATTCTTAAACAATTGTGTACAAACAAGAAGAGGTTACAAGGTAAGTTGAATGTTGGAGCAACAGTTTCTGCTGTTTTGCAAAAACATTTACCTCCTAAATGCAAGGATCCAGGTATGTTTTCAATTACATGTTCAATTGGAAATAATATCATTGAAAATTCTATGCTTGACTTAGGAGCATCTTTAAGTGTCATGCCTTATTCTTTCTATCAAACTTTAAATATTGGTCCTTTAAAATACACTGATGTTGTTCTTCGATTGGCTGATGGATCATTGGTACATCCCAAGGGTGTGCTAGAGAATATTTTAATTAAAGTGCAACATTTAATTTTTCCTATTGACATTTTTGTTATGGAAATGGAAGGAGAAATTACAAAGGATCAATGCCCTCTCTTATTAGGAAGACCTTTCCTAAGGACCTCTCACACCAATATCGATGTTTTTGATGGTTCATTGACAATGGAATTTGATGGTGATGTTATTCATCCTAAAATTTCATGTAATTTATCTTTGAAAACTAATGATTTTGTTTGTGTAGTGGAAAAGTGGGTAAAGAAAGAGTTAGGTGAAACATCTTCAACCATGACAAGAGAGCAAATTTCAAAGGGGAGACAAAGGATTGCAAACTTTCGACAACGCAAAGATGAGAATTTTTACCAAGTTTGGGAAAGATTCAAGAAGCTTTGTGAAGATTGTCCTCAACATGCCATACCTCAAGGAATTTTGATCCAATACTTCTATCAAGGATTAGAAGTTGATGATCAAATTCTTGTCGATAGCATCAATGACATACCCTTGTTCGATCGTACTTGTGAAGACGCATACGAAGCATTAGAAGCTTTGACTCAAGCTATTGCACCTCCAAGTTGGACAAAGAAGAAAGACAAAGCAAAGCTTGGAGAAAGAGGCGAAATTTCCACCAACACGCATGAAGATGTCAACAAGGATATGAAGGAAGCTCGAGAGAAGTTACTCAATTCGATGAAGCCATACTTGAACTTTTCAAAGCCATGAGTGACACTCTCAACATCATCATGGACTTGTTGAAGGAGCACACCCAACGTTCCTTCACACATGGAGAATAAGACTCCTCGAGGATGTCTAGCCAAAGACAATAAATGAAGGCGCTACTTGGGATGCAACCCAAGAAACTAACATCTATCCTTATTTTTAATTTTTATTAGTTATAGATCATTCTTCATTTTCATATTTTGAATTTTCTTTGTAGATTCAAATTGAGGAAGCAACACGTGAAAGATAGCAAATGGAGCTTACGCTTTGCAAAAATAGAGAAGCTTTCTTAACTTCCATTTATTTTAATTTCATATGCTTTGGTTGTTGATTAATGCATAGTGAGATTGATTGTTTGCTCCTTGAATTGAATTGTTTTTCATGCATATCATTATTTATGTGTTATTTCATGCACCTCATACATATAGAATTTTAAGTGATAAGAGCCTAAGGTAATTCTTTGATGGTTATCAAGTAGAATTTTTGGTAAGAGATAAGTGTTATTGGATTGAAAGATTTTTGGGAATCTTTGCAAAAGTTTGGATGATAGTAAGAGTTGAAGTTGGAAGTAAGTTTGGAAGCAAAAATGCGAGGAGAAGCACAAAAGAGCCAAAACCAGACTCCATATGGGCTCCTAGGCAGATTGCCTGCACACCCACCTCGAAAGCCATAGCCCCCAGCTACCCTGCACCAAGCCAGCACCAGCACTAGAGCCCGACTCTAGCTGGGCACCCAGGCACTTTGTCTGAACCCCAACTAGAAAACCTGAGCACCCAGACGCCGAACACTGAGGTAGGATAGTGCCGAACATCCAAGTGCCCAAGCCCGAGCCTCTCAACTCCCAACAGCCACATTCAAATTCTCACACTATAAATACCACTCATAACCCATCTTGAATTCTCTAACACCCATCTCCAACCCAAAACCCATTTCATTTTTCCTCTATTACCTTTATTCATAAATTCACTCACTTTAATCTTTAATTTCACTACTTCATCACTTACAAATCATTTCTTTCATCTTTTTATCACCCAAAAACACTTACCCAGTAGATTATCCAACACCTTTTCCATCAAAATTCATCAAATTTTCAAATTTTCAAGTTTTGGAAAAGTTGTAGATTTCTTTGGATTTTTGTTTGAAGTGGTTAGAAAGGAGATAAGAGATCATTTTGGAGTTGATTGAAGAGTTTTTGAGCAACATGAAGTGCTACATTGGATCTTCAAGAGAGATTTTTCAAGAAACCCTACAAGGTTAGCTAGTACCACTAAGTGTTCGAAGAAATGTCAAGGAGAGTGAGAACAAGAGCTTCAACGTCACAAGCCCCACCAAATGAGGAAGGCAATGCCGCTCAACCATTCCTTAATGTGCCGCCACCAATTTTGTTGATAATGATTGTCGAGATTGGTATGGAGCAAGGTATAACAATTCTTTCATCACAGAGAAAGTACTTCCAACCAACATTGATCAAGAACTTGGAGTTGGCCCCTTGTTTGTCAATAGAGGATGGGAGTCACTTCTTCAAGTGGATGGATATTACTACCCCGATTCGGTGAAGCAATTTTATGCAAATTTGGACAGGAATCGTGATGGATATGAGTACACCATCAACACAATGGTCAAAGGTAAGGACATTGTGGTTGATGAGGAATATTTGTGTCAATTGCTTGGATTGAATAATGAGGGCAGTATGTTTTATTTCACTTATGTTGATGGAGAACAAAAGACCGCTACCGAGAGTACATGGAAAAGGGATGATGCTTTGCAAAGATTTGACATTCCTCTTGGTATGGACAACCAAGGTAATAGGGAAGTGAAGGTCAAGTACATGGAACCTAGGGATAGACTTGTGTGTTATTTGCTACATCATAATGTCATTCCTAGGAGTAGTAATAAGCATAAGCTTCGCATTGAAGACTTCTATGTTGTGGATAAGCTTTGTCATGGATTAGGCCGTTGTGATGGAATACCAATGGCTAGGTTGTTGCTCTCAAGGATGTGGGAAGTTGTCAAACCTACCTATGATGATAAGACCTTTGGTTTTCCATTGTTGATTAGCAAGATTTTGATTCATGAAGGAGTTGAAGTCGATGGTGAGTTACGCTTCAACAGCAAAGGCAATGTCATCAATGTAAGTTGTTTAAGTCATTTGGGTATTAGGAGGCGAGTCATTGCCAATCGTGCACATTGGTACAATGTACATCGTAGGGCTTATGAGCAAGGACTAGAACAACTACATGTGGAAGGACAACCATGGAAGTTGATGAAGATTTCCAAGAGCTACCTATGAGACAATTCCAACAACTTATGGTTCGAGAGATGAGGAAACATAGAAGTGAAATGAGAGCTTACATGGAGCAAATGGAGGAGACCATGCGAAACTACATGGGCCAAAGGAGGCCAAGGAGAGTCGACGACTCTTTATCCTTAGGATGATATGTGTTTTGCATTTTATTTTTCTTATGTACTGCATTTTATCATGACATTGCATGCATTTTTTTTATTTGTGTTTTTAATTTGTATTTGTCTTACTAAGCTTGGCAAAGGCAATACTAAACCTAATAAACGGTTTTCTAACCAGAGTCTTAAAGGTTCGGGAATCGGGTACGCGTGGGGAAGGATCGGCACCCCCACAACGCCTGTCAAATGACAGAACTGACTAGCCTAAAATTAACTTGTGAGTTTCCATCATTAGTTTCAATTATTCCTAATTTTAAATAATTTAAAAAAAAAGTGAATCTTTTGTTTGATTTTGAAAACAAAGTTACACAAGCACAAATGAGTTTTGAGTTTTTTAGAAAAAATGTTGGGTTGTAAAAGAAATGACCGGATCCTTCGATCAATCTCTTATCCCCATTTTACTGTTTGTTCTCTTTTAGGTTCCTCAAGAAAGTATTTTAAGAAAATTGGGTTCAAAATGGCTCTATTTTGGAAGGAAACCAAGAATGGAAACTTTCCCTTCCTTGAAAATATAACTGGCTGATTTTGATTTATTGAAATTCCTTTACAAAAAAACATTCGTTTTGATATTTTTGGATTTTTAATCTTTTTATCATTTTATTTAAATTTGAAAACTCTTCTTAATTTTGAATTTTTTCTTTTTTTTTCTGTTGAATTCTTTTATTTGTAAAAATCCTTCTTTAGTTTTTTTTTAAATATTTTTTTTATTTTCCTTTCACTTATCTCTTTTTTTCCTTATGACCAATTTCCTTTCTTAAATAAAACTTAAACCTTGATTTCTAAATCTTCTTTCATTTCTTTGCAAAAAGTAAAGTTGACTCTTGGATTTAATTTTTTTAAAAAAAAAAAACTTGAAGAGAACAATAACAAACACAATTCCTTTTTTGGGTTTTCAAAAGCAAAATGTCTCATTTTAATTTTGACATTAATACTAATAATTACTAATTCTAATTTCTATATGTATGAATGCATATGATGCATGAATTCCGGTTAATGCAAATTTTACCGAGTAATTATACGAGGAATACTGTGCGGGTGCCTTCCACTCATACTGGTAAGACCCCCGTCCAGATGTTCCAAGCCTAGGAACGATGAATTAAGACCGACAATAGGTGTCCAAGTCCCAATCAAACATCCCATCATCGGATCATCTTTATTAATCTCAAATGAAAATGTGAATAATAACAATTTATAAAAACAAATGTGAATGCATATGCTCAAGTTAATCTAATCTTTTCTTTTTCCTTTTTTCTTTTTCATTAATCCATTGACAATTAAACTAAACTATGAAATTAAATTAATTCTAGAATTTCATTTGCACCAATTTATTAAACTAAATTACTATTATTTAGGAAATAAACCCAAAAATATTAACTAAATTGGACCAAAACATATTTATTAAATCTAGTCTAACCACTAAGCCCAAGTGCAACAACAATAAAAGAAGCCCAAATGCATTAAACCCAAACAAACCCAAATAGGCATAAAATATATAAAAGAAAACTAAAAGTTCAATGTATAAGGCCCAAAGCATGAAGCCCGAAGTCAGAAATGAGTACCAATTGAAGTGGGCCGCGGGTTTTCCGGATGGATCCGGATCAGTTCAGTGGGTCGGGTCTCTCAAGTTGTATAAATAGGATCTTTTATTCTTCATTTTAAAAACTCCAAACCCTAGCCGCCCTTGACTTTGCCGGATTTCTCCTTTCCCCCCATCGGACCTCCATGCCCCACCGTGCCGGAGCTTCACCGGAGCTTGGGTTGAGCTCAAAAATTCTAGTTTGCTTCTTCTCGACGGCCTGAACCCGGATCTGGCCTCTTTTTTGCAAGATCAAGCTCGCAACTCCACAAATCTAGCCCAAGCCGAACCAAACTTCCACCTTTCCGATCTCAATAACGGGCCAATAGACTCCTCTGATTTCAAGGTATGCTTCTCGACTTTCTTCCTTCTACCTCCTCACCGAACCGTTTGCCTAAATGAACTCTAACCTAAACTCCAAAACCCGAGCCTCCAAGTCCCGGCGGCCCCTTTTATTTGTATATTGATGAATTTGGTAAAACTAGAGACTGATGATGGGGGAAAAGGAAAATGCCAACTCTTTTTGGATTTTTTTTTTTTGTTCTTTGTAATACTAACCAAGAGAAGCAGCAGGAAAAAAGAAAAAAAATGGAGTCTTTTTTGGTATTTTTGTGTTGTTTGCCACTGGAAAGGAGAGATTTTTGTGTTATTTTTCTCTCTGAAGAAAAATGACTAGCTAGGGTTTTTTTTTCGACTCTTGAAAAACGGTTCTCCCCCCTTTCGTTTCTTTGCCTTTTCTTATCTAATGGTTCAATAGCCTCTCTTGCTTTAAGACATGAATTACTTTTCTCTCCTCTCAGGGCCCTTGACATGGACCAATGTTCAACTTCAGATTGGGAAGATAGGCTTATCAACGGTTGGCAGCTTGGAAGGTAATTCTCTTGTCTCTCTCTTAATTCCCACTTCGCAATGAAGAAATGCCCTTTATTTGTTTGTTCCATTTTTGTTTGAGCTTGGTTGTTGTTGTGTCAGAGTGTAAGGAAGGGAGACAGGGTGTTTTTGCATAATGATACTGCCTTGTTTTATTTGTTTTGTCCGCCCTTTATTTTTCAATTTATTTTTTGGTTGTCTTTCTCTCTTGTAGGTACAAAACGTGACTGATCCAAGGTAATTCTCTCTGCTGTCTTCATTTGCTTGCCCTGTTCTATCTCTCAATTTTGTGGCTCACGTGATTTTTCTGTGTTGTTGATAATGGGGTGGCTAAAAGGTCAACCCTTGAACTTATTTGCCTCCAATCAGAGTCTGCCACATCAAGATGGGTCCCTCTTTTCCCTTGGCTTTGCTTGTTTTGTGCACTGCTTTTTCTACTGCATGGTATCCTTGTTTTATTGAATGAAATAGACTATTGTGCATCCATGTATCTGATGTGAGACGTATGCTAAATATGCAACCTATCTAAGTGAAGCTAACTTAAGACTGTTTGTGTTGTGATTTGGGACTGCCATGTGTGTGTGCTTGTATGTTGACTGATCTTTATTGATGATTGATTGAAACAGAATGCAATGCAACAAAGAATGATCCTAAGTTGATAATGCTTGCCAACTATGACTGAAATGTATTGATGGACTCCCTGTTTTTGTATTTTGTATGTTATTGAGTGCTTGAATGATGGAATGAATGTTGCTATTGCTAATTATGAATCTGCTGTATGCTCGATGATATGCTTACTCCAAAATGTCACGTGCAATGCTCTATGCTGAAAAAGTGATGACTAAATGTGTAACTAATGATATATTTTGAAGTGAAAATGTTGGGCTGATTGAATGGAGATCATAATAAATAATGGAAATTGTATGCTGACAATGCGCAATTTTAATGCTGGCAGGATGTCCTAAATCTGCAAAGTAGGATGCATGGAACTGTGAGGGAAAATTGGGTTCAAGAGTTGAAGGATGCGACAAGAACAAGGCAAAAGGAAATAAAAAAAAAGTCCAATTACTCCAACAAATTTTGTCTATCCCTTCTTCTGTATTTCCATAAGCTGTAAAAAGAAATATATTTTTTTTAGTGCTTCCTTTTTTGTAAATGGGAAAACGAAACCTCTTTTAAAATGGATCGTCCAAGTAAGAAATGGCCTAGAATGCCTAATAAATAGAAGTCCCACAGCCATAACCCTTGAGTTGAAACACCAAGATTTCAAATGACCAAAAGCAAAAGGTGATGAGGCCCAAAAGAGAGTGAATTTTAGATAAGCAATAAAACAAGGTAATAGGACTGATCCTGCCTATAATAGAGAAAGAAAGGAAGAAAATATGTAATCCAAATGCTTGTCGGGCCTAACCAAAGGCCCACCAGCAAACAAAATTCAATTCAATGGTAGATGACCTCACGAAGTGGGAGAAAGGAAAGGGCTTGGTCACTAGTCCAATAACAACAAAAAGATTTAGACCTATTTTAAACCCAATTAAAGAAGAACAGTCTAAATGAACTACAAATAAAATGTCTGAAGTGCTAATAAGCCCAAAAGAAAGGTAAGGTAAATGGCCGATGTCTTAAAATCTGACTACTAATTCAAATAATGGAATATGCAAGATGCGATTTTAATATAAAACTAAGATGTAAAATAGTTTTTTTTTTCTCGAAAATGATAACAAAATACTAATTAGAAAATGATAATTAGAAAAAATACTAATTAGAAAAAGTCTTACTAAATCAACTATTTTAACAAAATCCTAAAAATGAACTGCCAATTGACCAAAATGTCCCTGATGCAAATTAAGGAACAATTTAATCTGAATAAAAAGGATACAGGCCAAAAATGCGTGTCTACAATATGTTTGAATTCATTTGCTAAGATTGAGCTTCGATTTTCTTTGTGAATTAATCTCACATGTATTCAATTAATTTGATTGCCCCACTAATTGTGTTTTGGTTGCTAGTGAATGATTATTTGATTTGTCTAAAATTTTGAGTCTTCTTTATAAGTCAAATTTATCATTTTGCACTTACTTTTCCAAAAATTTCAAAGAGATCATTGAATTTTTTTGTCAAATTACTAGCACAACACACATTGAGGACAATGAGTCTTTTAAGTGTTGGGGAGGAGTTAGTCTATTTGAAAGATCCTATTCTTCTATTTTTCTTATCTTATTGACTAGAGATAAATTTTTCAAAATTTTTGAAGAAAATTGAAATTGATTTTGTATTTCTAATAAGTTTTGATTTAATTTCCATGAGTATAGTCTTGTGTAATACTAATTTGGTTTAAATACATTGAAAATATTTTTCAAATTTTCTTATGTATAATTTCATTCTTTGATTGAGAAGTGTAATTATAAGGTTTTTCATACCCAAAAATGGTTTGACAAGTGTATTACTTCTAAAACTTGTGTTGAATCTTGTGTACATTTATAGAAGTATGTCATGGATATGTCAAAGAAAAAGTGTGGGGGTATGAAGGGTAACTAAAATCTTTTAAAAAGAAGTGTTTTCATGAAAGAGGAGAAGAAATACTTCTGATATTTCCATAGTTGTCACTCTTTGAAAAAAAAATAATAATAAGGTTAGTAACCTTAAAAGAGGATCAGAGGCATGGAATTGCGGAAGTATTGTCCCTCTGAAAAAAAAAGAGTGTTAGTAATCTCAAAAGAAAAAAAAGGGAGTTAGTAACCGCTAAGTCATGAACACTTCTAAGGTTAGTAACCTTGTTTTCTTAAAAATAAGCCACCCTTTTTAAACTCATTCTGATTTTTGATGAATATTCATGATATTACTTTTTCTTTGGAGATAGATGTAAATACAAGCTTATGGTAAGTTTTCCTTGTCAAAATCATCAAAGGTATGTTGATCTTAGAACTTACATTATTGATTGGAGTGATTTTGTGCATAGTTGATTTGAATCTTATGGTCTTTGTATTTTTACTAACTTATATTGCATTTGATTAGAAAATGTAGATTAAATTCTTAATTTGTTAGAAGTACTCTGTTTTCTTAAGTTTGATGTTTCTAGTCAATGTTTTCATAATATTTGTGGGTATCGTTTGAGTTAAGAAAACCCTCAGGTGACATCACACCTCCTAAGTACCTCTATCAGTCTTAGGTTGAAATGGCTTGCGTCACGAACTAAGTGCCGCCGTACACCTACGAAAGTGGAATCAATAAGTTGTTTAGTTTAGGACTAACTTATGTTTTCTTAGGATTTTTAACACTAGTTTGCTAGGGACTAGCAAAGCTTAAGTATGGGGGAATTATGATCAAACCAAAATCATACATCTTTTTATTAGCTTTTTCCTATGCTTTTTGGATATTTTATGCTTGATTATGCCTTATATTGATTATATTTGTGTTCATAGGTATTGACAAGAAGAAAAGTGCAAATTCATTAATCTTCAACCTTTGTAGAGCCTTTTTGGATGATTTATGACACAAGTATTTTCCAAGGAAGTTTTGCATGAAGAATGGAGCCAATATGTTCGTGATTGAAGAACTCTGAGCAATCAACTTTATAACATGTTCGTGACTTTAGAGTTTTCAAGGCAAAGGAGCAAAGACAAGTTCAAGGCAAGAAGACATGTCAAGGTGATGAGCTACGACACAGTCTATCTAGGTGATCACGGGAAACACATGGGTTCTTAGACAAACCATGTGGGCACCTAGCTGGAGTGGTGACACTGCCCACCTGGATCCTCAAGCAAACCACATGGCTGTTCAAAACAACCATGTGGGCGCCCAGGTAGAGTTGGGGACAGCCAAATGCAGCCCATCGTCGACACTTCCATGTCACTGCCTCTTGAAGCTTCTTTAATACTTTCCAGATTTGGCGACAGTTTGACAAAACAGCCATAACTTTTGATCCATAGCGCCAAATAAGATGTATGAATATGCGTTGGAAAGCTGATTCCAAGAGCTACAACTTTAGTGTTTTGGTCGAAGCCTAGATCTGACGTTTTCATGGACGGAAATGCCCCTGAAGTTAGCAGACAGAATCTGTCTTGGGCCTGACTTGCGTTTTTTATCAAATTGAGCCCATATAATCTATTTGGGTTAGTTTGAAGATATGGAAAACAGCCTAGAACGTTTCTAGGGTTAGTTTAAGTTATCTAGAACTCTAAATTAAACTCTAGGCAGCCCTCTATCTTTTTCTCAACTTATTTTCTTAGGGTTGCGATAAGGAGAGGAGGCAGCCGCCCACCTCTCTTCTTTGTAAGTTTTTCCAGCCTCTCATGGATTGTTTCCAATCCAACAATCCATGAGTAGCTAAACTCTTATACTTCTTTTCCTTAGGTATTTTTTATCAATGAATCTATGGTGAGACTTTTGTTATTAATAATTTGATTTTTCTGTTTGAATATGTTCTTTTATCTCTGTACTTCATCTTATGTGTTCATGTTTTGATGGATTTGGTGCGCAACTTATCTTGAGATTTATGAATGCTATAGTTAGATTCAATTTAGCTTGAGTCAAGCTAATATTGGTCCAAGTGACAGTTGTAATTGTAGGAGTCCTAGGTTCAATGGGATTATCAAACCTTGTTGAAATCTATAAGCCGAGATGGAAATAGATGTAAATGAGTTTGGTATTGATTTATCATGCATGCGGAAAAGTAAATCTTAATGCTTGTTCTATGATTCTTCACAAAGTGATGTTTGATTAGAAACAATAGAAATTAAGATATTAAGAGGATTGCTTTGTTCCAATGAAAATTGATGTCTACGTCTTAGGCTATATATCGATTTGGAATAATTTATGATTCTTAATTGATTGCAATTTAAACCAAGTTCATGCTTTGTGTCTATGATCCATGATTTATTTTATCAAAATAATTACCTAAAGGAGAAGTATGGTTTTAATCAATTGTTTTTCTTAAACTATTCTCTTAATCTTTAGTTTAGTTCTATTTTATTGTTTTCTAGTTTAATTTGGCTATTTTGAAAACCCATAAAATCCCCTTTGGTAAGATATTCTTTAGTGTAATTTGGACTTAATTTGTTTCCACCTTCTCTGTGGGATTTGACCCCTACTTGCCCTAGCTATTAGTTATTGGTTTGTGGGGATTTATCTTGTGATTGATCAACGACTCGGTCAGTGAACCTAGCGGATCAACGGCGGTGGTTGATGTTGTCCCGACTGTGGCGCATAGATATAACGAGATTAGTCCTGCTTTTACATCTGTAGTTATGGCGATTCGTAATGACTTGTTTGGGTTTGGGTAGGAGTAGTTTCAAGGGTTTCGATCACGATTTTGGTGAAGATAGAGAAAGGAGGGTCGGGAAAGGAGAGGAGAGAAGAGGGAGCCACCGAAGTTCAAAGAGCTGGCGACGGTGAAACTCAAGGCCGATAGAGGTGAGGCGGAGAGGACAGGCGGGTTGCTGGTTTGAAATAGAGAAGTAGAGTTTAGATTAGGTGGAGGAGAAGAAGAAGAAGAAGAAGAAGAAAGGAAATAAAATAAAAAAATAAAAATTAAGAAAAACGGTGTTGTTTTAGATGTTTTTTTAATTTTCATATTTTTTTCAATTTTTGAATTTTTTCTATGGGATCCACGTAACACATGGCAAACATTGCTGACGTGGAAAAGCCACGTCAGCACATCTGACGGCCGTTAGTAACGTGACGGCACATGACCAACGAACCATCCAAAAAGGACTAACGGGGTTCTTTTCTGAAACTTAAGGGATTAATTTGTCCCAAAAAAAAACATAAGGGATTATTTTGTCCCAAAAGAAAAACATAAGAGAATTTTTTGGGTATTTAGCCTATCCCCACTTAAGCATAAAATAATTAAAAAGACTATGGATCACGGATCAAAACATCAATCAATCTCAACACAAGATAAGTCTTTGGCAGAGAAACAAATTACTAAAGATTCAACTATTCTCAATTTATATAAAAGATAATTAAATTGGTACTAAAGATTACCAAGATAATCCTTTTATCAATTATCAAATTCAATACTAAAGATTCTTGAATAATGCAATTAAAAAAGCATAGAGATTAATAAATAAACCAAACATATGCAATAGATTACTAAAGATTCACTTAGGCATAAGATCAATAATAAACCCAATTCAATAAATTAACTACTAAAGATTCACTAACACAACCGGATTTTGCTACTAACAATTAGATTCAATTACTAAAGATTCATCAAATCTAATCTGGCAAAGATCAACTAATCAACTTAATCAGACTTCGGATTCCAATTAAAATCAATTAATCAAACTGATAACAAATTCAGGGTTATTATAAAAACTTATCTATAAATCAAATCCTTGAAATTAATTTATTCAATCATACACTACATAGATAAGACTTATCAAGCATACATAATTTAAATAAATCAACATCAATTCATCAATAGATTTATAAAGAAAATAAGAACATGATCTCACCATAGATCAAATAATTATTGCATAACTTAAAGGTTCAAAGGGGAAAAGTATTAAAAAGAACTTCTCACTCGTATTTGAGAACACCATAGTCGACATATTGAAGAGAAGATGGTGACAAAGGTTCTTCCTAGGGTGCGACGGCTACAGAGGAAAAATCCTCTAAGAGTCTGACAAATTACAACTAAATAAAATTATGAAGGAATTGTGATTTTTCCTAAGGATTGAATTTCTATTTATAGGCATCTAGGTCGGTTTACAGGGGCTTTGAATTAATCTCCACTGTTGGATATTTTCCAAGCAACAGCTAGGATTAAATCTAACTCCAAATCCTTTTTGGATTAGGATTTGCTCAGACTTGATTTCCAAGTAAAACTCTGATTGGTGGAAATAGATTATCCACATCAAATAAGGATATTTCAGACCAATAAAGAAGCTCTACGTACGTCATCCAAATGCAGCTACTAAATCGTCCAAGTCATCATCCAAGTCTACTTAGGAATGGTCAAATCTTTCCAGAAATCTTCAAGCAATTCTGTCATTCTTAACAATAGAACTAGACTTCGAGGTCAAAAGATATGTTGTAAAGCTTAAAGTTAATTTTGCAACGCAACTAGAATCGCATTTTTCCGAACTCTAGATCAACAAATATGATTTTCTTCCAAACTGTTGCAAATCAAATCCTAGTCAAAGGTTGACTTTGAATTATGGCATCATTAGAATTATTTGCATTACTGCATTATAATTACTGATTGGGTTTGGAATAAATCATTGGGCTTCCATAATACAGATTCGGGCCTAGAGACATCAAAATTGGATTTCCAAAGATTCGGACTTCTTGGGCTCAAATCAGGCCTAATGGGCCTATTGGGCTAAACATAACCAAAATCAGTAGTTTCTCCGAAATTGCTCCAAATCTTCATTCATGTAAATAGTAGCTCCAATTGATCTTGAAATAGCAAATATGAGAATATGGGGTTAAATATGCACATACGACTACCAACACATCAACAAGAAATTAGGTCTTATCATGTACCTACACATCAAAAACAATTTCAAAAACATGATTAATTAAACTTTTATATAAAAAAAGTCAACCAAATTAAACACAAAAAACTCACGAGTTCTGCTCCTGCGGGACTAGGGCAGGGAAGACATGATCCCATTCGGTGAAGTTGCTGAAGTCAGGATCCCCTGCCCTGAACAATGAATCTAACAACAAGGATTAGGTGAAGTTCACCTGCCAAATTTCATGGAGGTCCAGTCACTTTCATAAAAATATTAATTTACATTTATTCAAGGCACACATGGTCTATTCATGCTCTCTTATCACTTGTTGAATCTGATGCACGCGCCTATCACGACCCTCCCCGAAATATGGCGCCTTGCTATCAAATACACAGACTTGTCTCTTATTAACATCCAACACAATCAAGTACCAATGGACTCCTTGATCATTTATTGGAATGAATATCTGTAGACACAACATGAAGTGCTTCAGAACCTATCGTTCATCACATAATATGCAAAAAACCCTGAATTCTTTTAATCAATCCCTCTGAATTTTGAAGGTTGGCAGCATATATTACCTGCTCACAATTTTCCAGCCTGCTCATGACTCTGTCTCTAGTCCGGAAATGAGAAATCTTGCTTTTAATGTTGGCAACTCCACTTAAAATTCATGCCTTAACAAAACATGCAATCACAACTTATAATATACACAATTTGAATAAACTCATAGCTATGGAAACTACAATTTATTCATTACAAGTAAACAGCCCCATACGCATTTTATATGTATATTATATATATAATTGTAACTGGCAACAAACAATTACCGAATATGGTACTGGTAAGTACCACCGTGGCATTGATGGTTCATGAGCCTTGCATTCTTCCCGACAAATCTTGGCGACCATGTCCATCACCTGATATGTCAAACAAGAACAAGAATTTAATAATTCTTATTCACCCTGCCATGTTAGCTTTATTTCCATATCGGGGTTAATTTGTTTACCCTTTCACTACTAACCTTGTCGTTAAGCCAACTGATCAGACTAAATTAGTAGTATCAAAATGTGTTTATTTTCTATGGTTTTAGCAACTTTATTATGCCAATTTAACCTATTCTAGCATGATTTGCATTGTAGGTCATTTTAGAGAGAAAAGTGCAAAATGGTGCTTTTTAGCATGTTTTAGAGCATTTTGGAGCAAGCATGGAAAAGGGGATGCTTGGAACTGTAGAGAGGACGTCTTGGAGCTATATTGGAGCTACCTTAAAGTTACGTGGTTCATCGTGTGTGCACATATGCCACCACATGACCTACTTCATCCTAATGGACTTTGTAGATTAACATGGATGCATTGGTGGACACAAGCATGCATTCTACACATCCAACGGGCTATGATCTTACATGAAGATGTCACACTTGGACCAGACCTTTGAAGAGGAGTTTTAGAGTCCAATCCACCAAGGGAGATGACCTAATGAAGCCTTCATTAACCCTTGAGC
The DNA here is from genome assembly GCA_001974825.2 of Corchorus olitorius. Lineage (NCBI taxonomy): Eukaryota > Viridiplantae > Streptophyta > Magnoliopsida > Malvales > Malvaceae > Corchorus > Corchorus olitorius. Next base: position 26,045 of record AWUE01022698.1, on the reverse strand, counting down.
CGCAACAAGTATCAAGGTGATTATGGATTTGTGCAGTCTCGGTAGAACAGCCATAACTTGCGATCCATGCGTCTAAATAAGGTGATTCAAGATCCGTTGGAAAGATAACTTCAAGATGACAACTTTCATTTAGATCTTGAGAGCTGAAAATATCATCTTGATGGTCGAAAATGCCCCTGAAGCTTCTAGACAGAAGCAGTTTTGACAAAATTGGGTTTGCACTTTGTTTAGCCCGTTTCTTCACCTTGGGATATGCCAAAAATGTCCAATTCAATCCCAAACCATCCAATTCAGACCCTTAGGGTTAGAAGAAGTTCTCAAACACTGGTCTCAGCCGCCTATATATATGTTATTTTCTTTAGATTTTAATATTGTTGTTGGAACGACTTCTAAAGAAGAGAGAGAACGTTTTCTCCACTTTTTATGCAGCAACTATCTCTTCTTATTTTCTTCATAACAATGGTGGCTTCTACTCAAATCATGAGTGAGTAGATCCTTTTCTTTCTCCAATGTATATTTTAATTGATCTCTTGACTATCTATGATGAGATTCTTTTTGTATTGATGATTGATTCAAGTTCTTCATCTTCCCTGTTCTTATTCTTAGATTTCTATGGTTTGATTGATTGATAAAGGCATGTTGATCATGATAATTGTTAGAAATCATTGCTAGATTGGGTTTGATGGATCGAAACAAGTTGAATCTAGTAAAAGTAGCAAGTATCGAGTTATTGGTTCATATATAGTTCACCACATGCAAATGTGGTTAACCACATATAAGCTATTATCTTGATTGAGATTAGATGAATCATTTTTATTCTTGTGGATAGAAATAAACTTGAATTGATTGCCTGGTATGTCTTCTATGCTCAATGCTTTATTCTTTATGAATTGTGGATGTTGTATCCAACTATTTGTATGGAATAAAAAAGTTAAATTGAGATGTTGTATCTGGTTTAATTTACAAAAGAAATAGATGAGATTATAGTAGGTTGTTCTATCTTGTTTGATGATTTATCTTATTCCTTGCCAAGGACTTAAATAGGTTATTATGTTAGTTGAATCTGGGATCCGTACTATATGTCAAGACTTGAAGAGTGATATTTAACTTATGTTGGAGGAACCTTTCTTATATTGAATTCGCACAACACTCTACTTTCTTTAATTACTTTTTATTGTTAATTTGTTTTGTGTCCAAGTTGGTTTTCTTAAGTTTCCATAGGATTAAATCATCCTCTTCGTGGATTTGATCCGTGCTTACCCTATCTACCTAATAAGGAAGTGCATATTTATTTTGTGATTCGTTGACGACCGGTCACCAACCTTAATTTCCCAAGCATGTTAAATCCATCTAGTTCCCACAGATTTCATCAAGGTCCACCAATGTTTCTTTACCCCCATTAAGATCAAATAAACAGTTAACTTAATCTAGGAAGTAAACCAACTAACAAACAAAGGAAGTGAACCAACTAGCTAACCTGCTAACATATCATAACAACTCTAACTATAAAACTACATCGTTTTGTACTTAAAACATTAAGCGAAACCATATACACTCACTTCCTCTGATTTTGGCTTCATCTGTACAAATTGTGTGACAAGATGCTCAATCTCTGAATCATGTTTGGATGTTCCTCTGCGCCTTGAGGTGCTACGGCTGTTCATACGTGCCTTTTTTCTACTACACCCTACCTGCTGAACCATAATTTGCGTATTATATTTGGTCATGTCATGCACATTAATCATTTGCAAACTCTTCTTGCATAAATTATACCTTGCCATTGTTGGACTTCCCTTTCACTGCTTCATGACTTCCCACCAGACCAACACGTGATACTGTCATTCCATCAGAGCCCCCCTTCGATTTGCATGGACACTACTCACTGGGGGCATCCTATCCGGAGGACCCATCACTTGCATCCTTAGATGATTCCACCGCTCCAAAAGTTCTCATTTAACTGTTCACATATTCCTTGAGCTTAGCTCTAACTTTGTCCAGCTTCAAGTCGTAGTCATTTATGACTTTAGGAGCTCGTTTGAATCGCCCGTGCTCCTTGTATTCTATCCAGTTTTCTCAACTCGTCTTGAACACTCGAGAATAATCAAACAAGTCGTCCAGGCTAGATTCTTCCCCATCATCCCTCCGGATCTTCTTTGACGCACGAAGTGCGTGGAATGCCTCTATCTCTGACCGACGGATAGAGGATTCCAACGTTGACTCCCCACTATGATTTCCTCCATTAGCTTGTTCTTTCCCACCAAAAATTCCTTTGCCTTGTCTATTTATTTTCCTACCAAATGGAGTCTTCTTTCAATTTCACTTTCAGAGTTGCTGCCCTCTTTTATGTTTCCCGCACTTTCGTTCTCACTGTCGTGGCTCAATTCGACTACTGCATTGCATATCTGAGACCACAGCATAGCCACTCCTCCTAACCACGGGTTTGCTTTCTTTTCTTTTTTTTCCTTCTCACAAGAATTTGATTCCTCACCATGATCGCGATCACCCCCACCGCATCCATCTTGCTGACCCATTGTTTAGTTCTCTTTTGTTTGCATTGGGTTGCTTCGTGGGGTAACCAGTATCGAGTTTGACCCATGGTTTTCATCATCTGTGTTTCCTACAATATTTGTGTTTCATACGCCTGTAACCTCGTTGAACACCCTAATCAGATCAAACAGGTCTTCTTCCACACCCTTTACGTATTCTTCTAAATATACAAACCTCTTCTCAAGCTCCTATTACATGCAAAAAGATATTGTAACTCGTTATATATTATCTTTTAAAAAATATTTCATGAAAATAAAAATAGTGAAGGACCAAAGAAGCTTACCACTCTGTTATGCCCTTCTTCCATTGATTTTTTAATGGTTGACCGAGGGGATTCTATTTCAATGATACTCAACTTAATCTACACTCTTCAACTTTTCCAGAGCTGCTAAACTTTTCCTTACCCTTTCTCTCGCCATGCAAGTTTATATAACAAAGAAAGAAGTTATTCATATTAAGTTTTTTTTTCTTTGCAGGTTTTTTAACCTTCCGTAACCCATCACGTTTTCTCCCGCCATGTATGTTCTTCTAAAGATCTTTCTTTTCTTTATGGCCAAAAAAAATCTTTCTTCTCCTAAAGCTACTAAGTTTTAGGCAAGCCAAGAACCACTGATGGTCTGTTTTGCAAACACCAAAAGGTGAAAGCATCTACACTGACCTTCGGCCACACTGCAACAAATTTCTAGGCGGGTGTTTTTATACCCATCCGGTTTTTAAAACTTCTTGTTTAGGTGGGTTTCTACACAACCAACTGTCCATAATCTCTAGTTGATCTCCACCCTACACGTGTTCACAACCTAACCTAAACCTCCACCATTTCAACCTTTTCGAAGTTGCCACCTGATTATGGGTTGGTTTCCATTCATTAATGAAATTTCATACCACCAACACATGTTAGGTTGAGTAGAAGGAGTTCAATGTCCCGTAAGCAAGGTCTCAGATTCGAGTCTTGTGAATGGCGAAAACAAGTGTTGGGAAAGCTTCCCCCATATGGGGTCCGATTCGGCTTGACTCCGGAGTAATTGGGACCCAAAGTGGTCACCGGATACCGAAGAGTTAGTAAAAAAAAAATTCCATGCCATCAGTTGTAGGGTTAATTGGAAGGAGACCAACGTCCTTTAAACAAGATCTTTAATTAAAGTGTTGTGGATGTGGAAACAAGTGTTGGCGCTTGTTCCAGACAATTAGGTGATTACTATCATCGATTTTAAGAGGATTACTTAAAATTAATAAATAAATAAATCAGTTTGCATATGGCCAATTATAGTATCATTAAATATTGCATACATATTTCATGTTTTCCAAAGTTTAATTCATCATCAAAACTAATCTTGAACATAGATCATATGAACTAGAAGATTTAATTTAAAATGTTATTTTATACTAAATAAATTTGAAGTTGAACTTTGGTCAATGAAATTAAGAGTCTACTTGATATACAATATTGTTTTATCTATTCCAAAACTTATAAATATGTGACCAGGTCATTACAAAAACCATTTGAAATGAATCAAATTAATAAGCTCATGAAAGAATACTAGTTATATATACATGCTAAGCCTGGCAAACTAACAAGAACAAAAAGAATAAGTAGTATTACAATTTATTGATTATTCTATACTATATATAAAAGTATGAATGTTGTAAAACTTTTGGATCGACGATCATACCCTCTTTTTTCGAATATATACCTTAAATACAATTGTTTAAACTATTATACTAAGCTAGTCTTTATCTTTCTTGTTTTCACCAAAAAAAAACTGTTTTAGTTTTTTATTTACTACAAAGTATATTTTTATTCAATTAAACCTAAACTTTATATATATTTCACTTTTACTATTTTACTAATTTTAAAACTGAGATATATTAGAATGTTCTTGGATATATATATTAGAATTTTCTTGAATATATTTATTAAATGCCGTTTCTAAACTTTTAAAATTTTATTCTACTAAAAACTCTATTTATATTTAATTAAAATTCAATATTACTATAATCATTTTATTTTTACTATTTTAATTTAAGAAAATGGTAGACGTTTTGGTAGTTTGGAACCAACTCAATTATAATAAAATTATTATTATGGTTAAAAGCTAAATTAAACTGCATATAATTATTAATCATCCATCATTCTCTTGAAAATCTAATTAAGCTGAAAATTTATTTAAAATTTAGTAATTGATTGTGATTGACATGTTTATTTTTGCATGGAGTTTGTATTGGAAGTTTAATTCATTGTGATTAATATTTATCCTTTATTTTTAACAAGAATTTAAAGCCTTTTAAAATAATAGAATGGCAACCTGCAATTATTTTGATTGACTTATAATTAATTTCAAATATTATTTTAATTATTATTTCATTTAAACACAATGAATCTGTAATGTATGTGAAAATGAGGACTAGTATAAAAAAATTAAAGGGGTGTGGCCAAATTCCTTATTTTGAACGAAACTACAAGAATAATATGAATGTGTTAGAAAAAAAGTGTAAAAAATTTATATGTATCACACACATTGCCATGCAGAAGCTGTAAGCAAGCACCTATCTTGCCACCCTAAAGAAAGAGCCTTTCCATCATCTCTTTCAAAAACTCTAAATCCACCACTCTGATCTCCTTCACATTGAAGAGGGCAATAATGGGTTCTAATTTTCAATAGAAGCTTTGCTTGTATCAAACACTTGGAACCCAATTTCAACCCTTCAAATCCATGGCTCTCCATCCTCCCTTTCCATGTCTCCATCTTTTCATACCTTGGACATGACTTCTTCTGATCAGCCTCATCATCATCATCTTCTTCTTCTTCCTTATTGTCGCAATTTACCATGCTTTTGATTTCTTTCCCAAGATGGTTTTTCTCAATGCTTAGCCTTTCCCCACTTTCTAGTGGGAGACAATCGTCTAATGAATCGAACATGGCTGCAAAATAATGTAAAGACTCCATGAATCTTGATAAGAAGCTTCGTGGGCTTCGACTACCTTCTTGTTCCACTAGGATCACAATGGAAGGTTTAAGTGAATGTATCGATTTCAAAGTGTCGGATATCTTTAACAAGTTATTCAAAGTATTCAAATGGAAAACTAGATTCACAGCAACCGTTTCGTTCTTCCTTTTCCTCAAGTTAATCAACTTCGACCCTCTCAACAAGCCTTGGAATTCGAAGACCAGGTTTCGAAACCCTTTAGCAAAGCTCACGAGCCTTGTCTCGGTTTCTTGCAATTCTTCCAAGTTTCTTCCATACCCTGTAAGACGAAAGGATATCCTGTTGCCACTCGTTGCCTTTTCGGAGAGAGATTGAATGAGAGAAGGCCATTGGAATCCATAAGAGACATCGAAATCAATAACATGCAATGCTCGGTTATTGATATCTTCGTCTCTCTCGAAGGCTTCGAGAATGGCTTGGTTTGCGGTGAAATGAGCAAATTGGTAATAAGGAGAGACACGATAAAGACAAGTGAAAGCTAGAAACTCTTCCTCATTCGTAGGTTCCTTGATGATCATGTCGTAGAATGGAGATTTTCGAGTGAGAAGCCTAGCGGCTAAGCCATCGGCAAAATAAGCGACCACCCTTTGCACCGAATCACCCATTAATGAAACACTTTGGTAAAGCTCTGTGAGATTCTCCAAGGCTGAGTTCACATTGTTTTCGTCCACGGAAGTGGCCGTAATGAGCAGCAAATGGATCAAATGGAGGCCTTTTCCATCTTCAACAACCCCTTTTCGCTTTTGATCTAGCTTTAACATCTCTTCCCTCACTTGAAGAAGCTTGAAAATCTTCCCTTCACAATTATAACCTTCATATGAAGAAGAAGTTGATGAGTTATTATTACTGTCATTCAATGGCTTTTGAGTATTGGAAACAATATTAAGCCTTGATCTCTTCCTCTTTCTATTCTTTTCTCCACCAGGATCAGTAATAATTGCCAAGCTAAGACTCAAAAGCTCATCTTCCTGATCTTCTGTATCTTCAGCTCTGAGAAACATATTAACTTCCAAAAGCTACAGCAGAAAATTAGAGAAAGAAAACAAAGATGTCAAAGAGATTCTAAGACATGAGAAACATGAAGGAGAAAAGGGTATATGGGTATGATTTTATGGGGAGAAATGGCAATGGGAATTATAACTCACAAAAATTCCTTTGTGTCCTTACATGTGAAAGGAACCCAAAGACTAATATATAACAAGAGGAAGGATTGAAGATTTTTATTTATTTAGTATTTTTTTAATTTTGGAAATGGATGGAGAAAAGGGTATCTTCTTTTTTTATTCTAACAAGAATTAGTTGTATACCATAGGTCAAGAAAACATTTTGATTTTCTCAAATTAAAAAAATAAGGGGATGATTCTTGGGAACTCTATGAAATTTTTTTGGTTTTGAGTCTTTGGGTAGTTCGGAGGAGATTTGAAAGATGCCAAATTGAAGTCGACAAAAAACAGCGGAAAAAATGGGGGAATCTCAACCTACCGCCCCATACAAGAGACTTGTCCACACCTCTTTCTTTCTTTTGTTTCTAGATACTCTATTAACATAGTAACTTGTCTTTGTTACCAAATTTATATCTTGTTTAGTGTTCTTCTTCTTTTACTATATGTTTTGAATGTGAAGAATTCCCATTTGGGGGAGCCCTTAATTTGAAAGAAAATTTTGTCATTTGCTCAAAGTAAATATCTACATTAATAATCCAATTGGATATTTCTTGATTTGTAGCATCTAGAACCAACATTACGTACCATTATGAAACTATCAAGGTATTTGGAATCAAATGTTTGTGTGCATATTAGCATATATTGGATTCACCACTCTTCTTTTTATTTCAAAAATATAAGCCATGGGCGCACTTTACAATTTATGTGATTTTATTGTATGTTTACGTATTCCTTGACCCTCATAATTTTCTAGGAGTTATAACATTAGGAATCTATTAGTCCTCACATATCTTGAGACTAAACTTTTCTAGAAATTGCCCCCAAAGAATTTCTTTTTATTTTTATTTTTTTGTACATAACCTTTGATATCTTATAATTACATTGAATCTATTAATTAATTCGAAGTCGAGTCATGTTGAATCTTTGATATTCTATAATCACATTGCACTTAATTAATTTAGAGTCGAGTCATGTCAAATCATGGATTATTCACAAGACTCAAATCCTATATCTTAATTAAGGGACATTAATTTCCTTTCATTCAATCCAAAAGACGTTGGTGAATAATTTCTTTTTATGAATTATAAGAAAGTTATCAACATGATTAAGATGAAGATTGGTGTGCTCAATGTAAGTTCTGATCAAGTTGATTTTGCTAGCCATTCGTGGAGTGGGTGACCAATGTTGCTCTTCTGGGTATGTGTTCAATGTAAGTTATTATACTACTTGATTATACTATTTATCAAGAACAAGAAATTAAGAAAACAGAATATACTTAATTTGTCACGAAGCAAGTAAATATAAATGTACGATCAATGAGATATATACAACGTGGGAATCGCGAAAAATAAAATGCATGAATGGTTAGCATATATTGAGGTATATTTCTCATCAAAAGTAGACTCCTCTCCAACTTGCATGTGTTGTACTATTTAAAATCATGTAAAAAATAATAAAATTGTTGAATTATTGATCTTATTCCTGGATTCATTGCAGAATACCAAAAAGTTTAGGAAAAAAAATGGTGATACTAAGAGTTGCCGAAGGAATAAATATAAATGAAGTAATATTTGGAGTATACATTGGAAGAACCGTTTGAAAATGTCGTAAAAGAAAGCAATTGGACCCCCAAAAACAAACAAAACAACAAAATCACATGAAACATGGGAGCTTGGAAACTGGATTTTCAACATTTTTATATTTGATTATTAATATTGCTGTCTTTGTTCATGGAGAACATGAAGGCTATAGCTATAGCTGTAACTAATTTAAAATCTTGCCTGATAAAACAATGAAAAATATCAAATTGTGCAGCAAATTTTTTTGATGCTGTTCCCTTATACTGTGAGGTTGACATATGGCAAAACCCAGATACCCGATGCTCATAAGGAAGACATTTGAAGATAAATTAAAGAAATCAAGGAAAAAAATGGAAAGAAGATATATATATTTTTTTGGATTAATTAAATTTATATATGATTAAACATGATCCGTTAAAGCTGTGGCGATGATAACTGCATCAGATGGCAGGACATTGGGAGCGCGCCATCAGACATGCAGGCCATTTCTCTCCTTGACTTTTTTCACCTTGGACATTGGCACTTCAATTTTGTTTATGTAGACTTAAGCTATATCGTATAACATAAGCAAAGCAATTCCTTTAAACAAATTATATGCTTTCCCCAATCAAAATTATCTTACCGGATGATAAATTTGAAAACATCATCACTTCTAATTTTACCCAAAGATTTTGATGTAATTGATAGCAAATCCCTCAAGCTTTAATTTAGAGAGAAAAAGAAAGGAAGATCTTAACTAACACTTAATACAACTCATTATATATATATACTAACACTTAATACAACTCATTATATATATATACTAGTAAATACATGTGCGTTGCATGTATCTTAATGATTTATAAAACATATATAAGAATTAAAATAATATAAATATATAATAAATAGCATATTAATTTGTAATATAATATGAAAAATTAATTTTTATAAATCATATAAAATAAAAAAAAATCTAAATCCAAATGAAATAAGTATATAATAAATATTATATGTTTAATAATCTATAAAAATAACTCTCATTCTGATCTTTCTCACTTCAATCATTTTGTTGATTGTATTTTGTAAGTTCAACAAAGTTCATCTTCGTCATCAAGTGTGACCAATGAAAAGTCATCTCCCCTCAATATATTTATTTTAGATGTAAGATAATTAAGTATTGTAACTAAGTATATTTCTTTGTAAATTTTTAATTTTGGTCAATTTTTAATTTATGTTTTTTATTATATTTACTAATAATAATAACCTATTTTTAATTTTTAATATATATGTACATAATACTTCATCAACTCATAAATTTTATAAATACTAAGTGCTTTACTCTATTTTGAATAATGAATACTTAAACATTACATTAATAATAATTATAAAAAATACAATAAAACTCGAGATATTAATGTTGTATTTTTATTTATATATATTCAATGGTTAAGGTTATTGAAAAACTATAGAGATATCAAAACAATTATAGTTCCTTTATTGAAATAAACACTGTGTTGCTTTTAAAAAAATATATAATTAGGTTGCATTTGGTTCGTGGAAAGTAGTGGGAAAGTGTGGTAAGTTAGATAGGGAAAATAACTTTACCATGTTTTGTTGGAGGAATCTAATTTTAGGTGGTAATGTCATTCCCATCACTTTACCACTCAAGTGGGAAAGTGGTGGGAATGACATTCCCACCTAAAAAGGTGGGAAAGTTCACTTTCCTAGGAAAGTGTTACTATTTTTCACTTGTCTTTCTCTTATATTCTCAAAATTTAATAACTTTCCCACATTAACCAAACATGGTAATCTTATTCCCACAAAAATAAAAAATTATACTTTCCCACTAAAATAGCATTCCTAGGAAAGTAGTGTGAATGACATTACCACATGATACCTAAGATACCACGAACCAAACATAACCTTATAGTGTTTTGGCAAAAAACAAACAATTATAGTGTTATAAATTAATTAAATATAATAGAATATTAGAAATTTAATTAATTAGGAAATGAGATATGTCTCAACATTTTAACCCGTTTGTGATCTAAAAAATCCACCGATGGTGTACCAAATAATAACTCATAAATAATAATAGCTATATAATCTATGCAATAAGCCCTCAGATTCTCAATTTTGGGACAATTGAGACCCTTCAAGTACCGTTTTGTCCTATTTTGTCAATGGCTAATTTTTTCTTCTATCTCAAAGTTCAAGGGCTAGTTTTTCTATCAATTTGGAGTCATTTGTTTCTTTTCGAGGGTGATTTTGTCTACTAAGCCTCAACAAAATCAATAACTTTATTACTAAACTTTTATCAATAATAAAGGTTAAAGGTTATAAAAGAATACTTTGACAATATCAACAAATAATATAATTTTACATTGAGTTAACTTCTTATCAATAATGAATAGTACCATTTTCCTTTACTATAAACAAATCTATTAAGCTAATTACATTTCTAACAACTCAGTAAGCTCAATAATAATATTAATGACTAACTTTTTTTCTACAACTAATTGTATAAGTAAATGATTTGAAATTTCAGATATTAAATATTAGTAAAAGAATATAAGTATAACTTTTCCTGTTTGAACTAATATTGAGAAGTTGAAAAGTCATGCAATGGTACATGTGGGTTCGAACTCTTCTAACCCACCTCCCCCAATTGTTGTAAAATAAAACCAAAAAGAGATTGAGTTTTTACATCTTTCTAATGCTTTTCATCAAATCAATAATAAATATTACTAATTTACTAAAAAAGCTATAGAACTTATATATAAAAAAATATAAGCTATTAACAAATTAGTTACCTTACAGTTTTACTAATTTTAGTAACATTTCATCTATAAGAAATGTTACCAATTTTTCTATCCAAGATTACTAAAAAGCTACATTGAAAAACAAAAAAGTTATAGTCTATCAATAAATTCAATAATCTTATATCCTAAAATTTAGTTTCATTTCATCAATATTAAAGGTACTAAATGTTCTTATTTAAAGTTATTAAAAAACTTTAGATTTTAAATTAAATGTTACGATAGTTAGCTTGCATTTTATTGTCATTTTAGTAATAATGAAGGTTACCAATCTTCTTACATAAGATTACTGAAAAAGCTATACAGATTATGAAAATGCTATACTCTTATTAATAAATTCAATATTTTAGTTTCCTTTCATCAATAATAAAGGTAATTACAAATTTTGTTATCTGAGATTAGAAAAAACTCTACATAGATTTTATCAATAAATTTAACAATTACACTCTCAGTAAGTTTTGTAACTTTTCATCAATAATGAAGAAGCTTACTATTTTTCTTATTTAAAGTTACTAAAAAAACCGCAATGGTTATAAAAAAGTTTGAGATGTTATTATCAGATTTTGTAATTTTACATTGGTTACCAATTTTCACATCTAATAAGGTTACTAAAAAAAACTATACAAGTTATAAAAAAAATTAAGGTTATAACTTTAACGTTAATAACTTCTAAAACTATTTAATTTTTTTTAACGTTAGTTTCCTTTCGTCAATAATAATGGTAACAAATGTTTTATTTGAGGTTATCAAACATCTATAAAGATGTTATAGTAATAATAAAAAAAATTAATAAACTGACATGTTTAATAAGTTTTGTAATCCTAGTAGCAAAAAAAAAATGTTTTGTTAGCTTCCATTTAAATGAAAAAGGTTATTTTCACAAAAAAAAAATAAATGAAAAAGGTTATACCAATCTTCTTATTCAAGGTTACCATTCTTCTTATTTAAGGTCAGTAAAGAAAGCTGAAATGGTTAACAAAAAGATTGAGATGCTAGCTATTAACTTATTTAATTTGTAACCTTACTTTAGTTACCAATTTTCTTATACAAGATTATTAAAAAACTGTAGAGGTTACCAAAAAATTAAGATACTATCAACAAATTTAATAATGATATGAATCCTTAACAAAACTATGTATATTTCATCAATAAAGAGACTATTGGTTTTCTTATCAAAAGTTATATTAAAAAAAAAAAACTATTTTAGTTATCAAAGAAGCTATGAAATGTTCCAAAAATTGTTGACATGGCATGACGTGACATTATGCTAAGTCCGCATTTTTCAGGAGAGAAATTGTCCCGGTTTTGATAGTTTAGGAGTGAAAATTCCAAATTAAAAATTCAATTGAAAAATTGTACCGATTTTGATAGTTTAAGGACTGAAAGTTTCAAATTAAAAATTTAGAGAAAAAATGTCCTATTTATAAAATTTAGGGGGAATGAACTTAAATTGACATGAATGCCTTTGATAAACTTAAATTGTTGCCTCCTCCATTCCATGAGAAAAGTTGTCATGAATCATGAAAATCACATACAATAAAATCGCACTTAAACACACTAATTTCAGTATTATGAAACTTTCAAATCCCACACAAACTCTAATTACCACAACAAATTGCTCCAAGTAAGGCCGTTGTTTGTTTATGGCCAACAATGGGTTTCACGTTATGATTGAGTGGCAACTTACATTTGGCTAAAATTTTAAAATTAAAAAAGGTATTTTAGATATAAGCCCAGTTTTAAAATCAGATCCAATGTTTTGACTAATATTTATAATAATTAAAAAGGGTATTTTAGATATTTCAGATCAAAGGTTTTGAAGTTTAGAAATATAGAGTATAAAAATAAAGATATATATTGATTTATATTTATGGTTTACTAGTCTTCACTTTTACGTACGTTGTACGTGACCCATCGTGTTTAAATTAAAAGAAAATTAAAATAATAATTGAAATTAATCATAAGCAAAGCTGTCAAAATCCGATCAACACGACCCGAACCCGTCCTATCCAGACCCGACAAACCTGTAACCCAAATGACCCAAGAATTAACCCGGATGATCCAAGAATATTATAAACTAAAATTATGTTTTATTCAATAAAATCCACATTGTTATAATTTTAACATTCTAAATTATCATTTATTCAATAAAATTTATATTATTATTATAATTTTGATTAAATTTGCTAAACTTCATTATATGAACAATTATTATATGAATTAAATACTAAATCTGTTATATGAATAATTTATGATAAATTTACAATTAGTAATTTGTTTTTTTACATAATGAAAAATAATAATAATTAATTAGTAATTTCTTGACAATTTTTTCAATTATGAAAGAACATAAATTTAGATATTATATAACCAATATTTATTTGAACTCATACCCCACTTCGTAATTAATTATGTATTTAATATTCAAAATTAATATATAAAGGGACACATGTCAACTCTTCAAATCTCGTATATGCAGTTTGCTAAACTTCACCGATAGTGGATTGTAAAATAAATCAAATAGAAAATATATTAAATAAATTATAACGCCAAAAAAAGATATTAAATAAATTTAAAAACTAAACATTAAAAAATTCAAGGCTAACCCAATTAATCCGAATTCTAGATCCGAAAAACCCAAAAGCCGAATGACCCAGAACCCGAGTGACTTTAGGCCAAAACCCGAACCCACCTGACCCTAGACCCAGCAAACTCGAGACCCGAATGACCTGAACCCACAGATGAGCCATTAAGTAGCAAACTGCACCCACAGATAACCCAAAAAATCTTGAAGGATCAAAATTTTGAAGGATCTTGAAGGATCCGAATGACCTGAACCCACAGATAACCCAAAAAATCAAAATTGTGCACATGCTATAATTGGCAAAATGTATATGTAATACAATATAAGAACACACTACTAACACATTTGAATATTATGACAATGTATAAAGATTCAATTAAAATATTTTAAGTAATTAGCAATTACACAATTTTGCAGGATAATATAGGCTTTTGAGATGATATATATGCAATTATGTGATCATTAGCCAATTACATCAACTCATATTAGGTTTTGTATAAGTTGTGAAAACTTTGTTTTAGGGGCGGGAATTGCGACGGAATCAAGTATACCAACGGTATTTAAAACGGATTTTCCAATTTTTAAGCTTTTGTCGTTTAGTGTAGGGTTTGAGGTCGCTAATAGCCACGATTTTTGCCACGGTTTATAAGAAACCGTTTCAAAAACCGTGGCAAATATAGGATTTCATTTTATTTGAATTTGCAACCTTTGCCACGGAATTTGCCACGTGTGTTTGGGAACCCGCTGCAAAACCCGTTGAAAATTGAAAACTCGTGGCAAAGACCATGCCAAATAGTCACGAATTTTCCCACGGTTTTTAAGAAAACCGTTTCAAAAACCGTGGCAAATATAGAATTCATGTCTAAGAATTTTACCCTAAACAAAGATAATTTGAAGTTCCCATAAAATTAAAGGTTTTTATGGTACCCTACTGTGTTTAGCTCGAGTATTTGATGTAGAATTTAATGTCAACTAGTTTGGGAAGTGGAAAAAAATCAAAATTGTAACTAGACTTAATCCTAAATGTATTTGTAATACTATCTATGAACACACTACTAGCACATTTGTATATTATGACATTGTGTAAAGATTCAATTAAATTTTTTTTAAGTAATTAGCAATTACACAATTTTGGGGGACAATATAGAATTTTGAGATGATATCAATGCACTTATGTGATCATTAGCCAATTACATCAACTCATATAAGTGTAGGGTTTGAGGTCAATCATCTCTCAATTTGCCACAACTTTTGCCACGGGAATCTGTAAATCTACTACAAAACTCGTGCAAAAATTGAAAACTCGTGGCAAAGACCATGCAAAATAGCCACGAGTTTTCCCATGGTTTTTAACAAAACCGTTTCAAAAACCGTGGCAAATATAGAATTCATGTCTAAGAATCAAAATTGTAACTAGACTTTATTGGCTAAATGTATTTGTAAACAATTGTAATATTCCATCAAACAAGTGAAACCAACAAAGATTAGTAAACATTAGAGGGGTTTGAGGTCAATCATCAGTCAATTTGCCACAACTTTTGCCACGGGAATCTGTAAATCCGCTACAAAACCCGTTGAAAATTGAAAAGTCGTGGCAAAGACCGTGCCAAATAGCCACGAATTTTCCCACGGTTTTTAAGAAAACCGTTTCAAAAACCGTGGCAAATATAGAATTCATGTCTAAGAATCAAAATGTAACTAGACTTAATTGGCTAAATGTATTTGTAATACTCCCTCAGTCCCTAATTAGATGTCCACTCTTGGTCAACAAACACTAAATTTTGACCATAGTTTATAAAAAATATATAAAGCAAAATAATTTTTAAAAATAACACTTATAAACTTTGAATTACAAACTTTTCAGCACATATTTTTTCAAAATTAAATTTTACATAATTTTTTTATAAACAATGATCAAAGTTTAGTGTTTGTTGACTAAGAGTGGACATCTAATTAGGGACTGAGGGAGTACTATCTATGAACACACTACTAACACATTTGTATAGTATGACATTGTCTAAAGATTCAATTAAATTTTTTTAAGTAATTAGCAATTACACAATTTTGGGGGACATTATAGAGTTTTGAGATGATATAATATTCCATCAAACAATTGTAATACACAATTTCATCAAACAATTGAATCACAGATTATTCAAAAAATAAAAATTAAATTTGCCACAAGCTTACCCACGGGATATTTAATCAAATTTGTCACGGAATTTGCCACGGGTATTTGCAAAAGACGTGGCAAAAGTTGTGGCAAAATGTTTGTTGCAAATCCCGTGGCTAATAGGCACGGTATTTGAAACGGTATCTCCTTCTCCGCTCAACACGTACCAGTTAGAAAACATCCCTCGGAGTTTGCGACGAGATGCCCCGTTGCTACGTTTAGCCGCGGATTTTGAAGCAGAAAAAGCTTTTCCCGTGGCAAATCCCGTGGCTAATTTGCTACGGGAAAATTCCACTCCAAACGTAATCGTGACAACACTGTCAGTTTCTTGTAATGTAATTAACCCAGCGCCGGTCAAGGAGAAATTAGTTAAGGCTTATAAGAAAACCCTAATCAAAGCTTTATTATATTAGTAATAATAGGGTAAGGATTTTTTTTTCTTTTTTTTTTCAAAAAAAAATCATTCCATGCCAACCCATTATCATATCTCAAATTCAACACTAAATCGATTTTAGAAATTTATTAGCTAGATAATTATACAATTTAACATAACTTAGTAATTTGAAACCTACTCGTCGAGGATTTTAGGATAGTTTCTGATTATTCTAATTATCAACAACCTAAACCAGCATATAATTATTATAAATCCCCTACGTCGTCAATGTTTCCATTAGGAGGAAAAGAAAAAAGAGAGAGAGAGAGAGATCGAGATTGCTACAGCAATGTGGAGGAAGTAGCCATATACCTATGGATACTGGCTGAGATTACAAGGTGATACCTACTTGTCTTTTGTTTTGTCTTTTGCCTTGCTTTGGTTTGAATATTCTTCAGATATATCAGAATAATTGTAAATCAGGGATCACAATCTTCTAAGAAAAGGGTATTTGTACATAAAAATAGGAGAAGAAAGTTCTATTCCAACCTAAATCTGGAATATATAATAAAAAAAAAAAAGCCATGTTTTTGTCTTTCTTTGCTTTGATTCCTTACCATGAAATAAGTCATTTCTTACCAAAAACATTTGTCTTTAAGCTATCAAACGGCAGATTCATATTTTTGTTAGATATGGTATTCTTATGAGTCACTCTTTCGTGTGCAAATCATCATTTTTTGTTGTCTACCAAAACCTAAGTGGGTTATGGTATCATATGGCCCCAACAAATCCTTTTTGGTTTGAAATTTTCCATCTCTTTTTTAAAGAAAATTTGTTTGATTCAGATTATGTTGGATTTTTCTTTCAAAAGAAAAAGATCATAGACATGGTTGACATGTAATTATTGTCATAATGAAAGTAGGATTTCAATATATATATATATATATATATATATGAGCAAAAACTAGAATATAATGTGGTTCATTTTGGCTCTATTAGATGACTTAATTGGCATCCTGAATTTCATGTAGCTTTTCAGGTTCCCAAAGATGCTAAACAGAGAAGAAATAGTCAAGATCGATCAAATGAAACCAAAAAAAAAAAAACCCATTCCCCCCACCAAACTTATCTCATCAATTTATCCCGTCTGATGTGATACAAATAAATTTGTTCAATCTATTTCGAATTAATTGTGTTTTTCAAACTAGAGGGTGAGTGTCAGCTTTCGATACGTACGTATGTATCTGACAAAGGTAGATGATCAATTTTTCTAAGATTCCTCGTGAAATCGAAAGGTCCAAAGCAACAATACAGTGAATTAGGTTGTAATTGATACCTTTTCACATGACAAAAAAGGAGTTCTCTTGTTATGCTTTTCAGGTGTAAATCAGGTCGAGATGTTGTTGTGTGTCTTATATCTTATATGCATACTACGTTAACAAAAACAGTTGAGTACATTCCATTCACATCATACAAAAGACAAGAAAACAACTAGGTTGGGTGAATCGCTAAAGGAAGCTAATTGGTGATTTGTATAAAGAATGTGCTAAGTTGATTCCTTATATTTTCTGTTCGATAGGCTTCTAAGGATTGGCCCTAACAAAGAGTCGAATAGGGATGTCAACAGGACGGGGAATATGCGGGGGTATACTCCCCGTCCCCGACCCCGAATTAACAACCCATTCCCCGTCCCCATCCCCGACGGGGAACGAAATTAATTCCTCATCCCCTACCCCGCAGGGAGTTTACGGGAACGGAGAATCCCCGTTCCTTGGATTTGATAATAAAATAATATATTATTATATTATTAAAAAAAATTTATCTTATTAAATAAAAAGTTTTGTAAAACTTTAAATGAAAATAATATTAGTAATAACAATAAAAATAATTAATTTACCTTTTTTTAGTCCAATTAATTTTATTACATTATTTTCATTATAAGTGTATATTATTAATAAATACAACACTATTAAATTAACATAATACATATTAATAATACAAATATCACATTATTAATATACATAATATATATATATATATGTTAAGTTTTAGTCCAACATATATACTTATATATCTCTAGAAAATATAACTTACACATATAAATTATATATAAATAATTCAAAATATATATTTCGGGGACGGGGCGGGGAGGCATTCCCCATCCCCGTCCCTGACCCCGACGGGGAATGAAATTCATTCCCCATCCCCGTCCCCGTACCCCGAATAATTCCCCATCCCCGTCCCCGTCGGGGCGGGGAATCGGATTCCCCACCGGGGACGGGGACAATTGACATCCCTAGAGTCGAACACAATCACCAAAACGGTTTATTGCTCGAAAAAGCCCCTGAACTTACACATAACAGACAAATAAACCTCTGAACTCTAATTGCAACCAAATAAGCCCCTGAACTGTTAAAAAAGGCAAAATAAGCCCTATTCGGACAGTTAAATGCTGAAATAAGGACTAAACATTTCAAGATTTTCTCAAATAAGGATCAAAATACACAATTCCAACAAATTAAAACACATACTTAGCAAATTTTTACAAATTAGGGAATCCTTAAATGAAAACCAATGCTTTTCATGCGTACACTTTAAATTTGATAGAAAAATGATATTATCATGTTAATTAAAAATCAAACCCTATTAATCAAAATAAATTCATTAAACGTAATATGATATAAAATTATCATGTCTCACACATTAATATTAACTTATATTGTACTCTATTCAATTTGTAGAAAAATATTATGTATTCTAATTTGTTGAAATTATGTATTTTGATCCTTATTTGAGAAAATTTTGAAGCGTTTAGTCCTTATTTCACCATTTAGCCATCATAAAAAGGCTTATTTGACTTTTTTTTCTTAAGAGTTCAGGGGTTTATTAGAGTTCAAGGGCTTATTTGGTCATTTTGTGTAAGTTCGCATTTTGTATAAGTTCAAGGGCCTTTTTGAGTAATAAGCATCACCAAAACACGTTCTTGATTCATAATATATCCTACCTATTATTTTTGTAACCGGGTGAAATTACTCACAACCCCTTTAAACTTTTAACCTGGTGTAGACACTAAAATTTGGGCTTAGTTAATTTTGGAACAAGCCCATTGTTTTTAGTCCAAAATTGAAACTCATGTTTTTATTATTATTATTTTTTATGGGTCCATGTAGGTGGGTTTATTTTTCTTCATGTAAATTGAGTCCAAACCCAATAAGGGAATGACTCTAGGTATAAATAGATAAGTCCCTAGGGTTAGGGGGGATTTTTTTTTTTTGGAGGTTAAAAATTCATTAGAGCCGAACAAAAAAAAGTTCTCTTGGAAAAAAATTTTGCAGAGAGAATAATAAATGGAGGAGGGAAGAACGTGAAAGGAGGAAGAAGAAATAATCAAGAAAGGGATTTCACGCTTCCCAAAATTCCAGTACGTTTAAAGCACCAATTCAACAACTTTGTTTCAGTTGGTATAATTTCTTTCATAGCCTTTTATTTTTCTCTTATGTCAATTTGGTCATCAATCTTATAGTGTTGAATGAATAATTTTGAATACACGGTTCCTATGCATGTCAATTGAGTTTTTATTTTATTTTATTTTACTTTATTTCTTGATTTTATTCAGATTAAACGTTAAAATTTCTGTTTTGATTTTGGGATTTGGGAAATTGATATGTACTCCCTGTTTTGTTTTTTTTTATGCAATAAATTCAACTTTCTATTTTAATGCAATCTAATCTTTTAAATTGTTAAGTGATGCACATAAAGACAGAAAGTTCATCCCTTGTTCATGTAGGTCCCTGAGTTTAGTGCAATTAGATCCTTTTGCTTTAATTTTGTTTATTCATGTCCTAAATATTTAATCTAATTTGAGATTTAATGCGATTTGGCTACTATTTTTTTAATTTATTCGTTTGGGTATGCAATAGTTTGTTTTTCATGCAATTAAGGGTTTGTTTAATTTTAATTCATGCAATTAGGGTTATAATTGTTTAAATTAATGGTCTAATTTCATAATTAACTTAGCATTAGTTTTAATTGCTCAATAATTCATTATATTTCAATTTTAATTAGATTTAATTTTATTTTAATTAAAACCAAATTAGGATTAGGTCATATGCATTCATGTTTAATTATGCATTTTAATTTATATGTGATTTATTAATTGTCATGCCATTAAACAACCAATAATCATAGTCTTCCAAAGAAGGGGCTTTCACGAGTGATCGAATTTTTGGGGCTCATTGAATGTCTCTGAGGATGAGAGGGTTTTTTCGGGATGCTTCAGAGTTCCGTGCACATGTCTCGAAAAGAATTCTCAATAACCCAAGACTACGTGAATTGGTATAATAATTTTGATTTTGCATTCATCATTTGCATACATGCACTAATTAGAGAAAATTAGAGAAAAGACGCAAAAAAGACCAAAAAGATTTTTTATTATTTATTTACTATTTATCTTTGTATTTATTTTTTAACTATTATCTATCTATTTACTATTTATCTTTTTATTTTTTTTACTATTATCTATTTATTTACTATTTATCATTTTATTTATTAATTTAATTATTATCTATTTATTTACTATTTATCTTTTTATTTATTAATTTAATTATTATCTATTTATTTACTATTTATCTTTTTATTTATTAATTTAGCTATTATCTATTTATTTATTATTATTATTTTTTAGCTACCTATTTATCTATTATTCTCTGTATCTATTTATCTATTTATTTCTATACCTATTATTATTTTATTTTTTTAAACTTATTTTCCTATTTATCTATTACCTTTTTTATATTTATTTTAATAATTTTCTTAATGAGCAAGATTAGGATAAAATCAACCAATCATATTTTGACCCACATAGAATCTGGTTAGATTAATGGTACCGTCATTTGACGGGCGTCTCAGGGGTGCTAATCCTTATCTGAACGTAATGGACTCCCGGACTTAGACTTAGGTTGGAAGACTGGACATTTAGGCTTAGTTTGGTCCATTGCCAAGCATTGGTCCTAATTAGGTTTAGATGGTCAACAGGTGACTAATCACACCTAGGAATTTTGGTTAGTGGCGACTCCTGTTATTCAAGTTGGAGCGATAGGGTTCCCGGACCCGCACGTTACGACAGCTTGGCGACTCCGCTGGGGAGTAGTTAGAGAGTCAGGCCAGACTTAGTTTAACCAGATTTAGGATCTTAATAATAATTGGTTGCATTTTTTTTCTTTTTTTCTTGATTTTATTTTGGCCATGTTGTTGTGAATATTTGTCTTATTTATGATTCATTATTATTTATGGTCTAACTATTTTGTTGTTTTTGTTTTGGTTCAGCATTAGTTTTTATTAATGGTAATTTGATTTTCTACATATTGGTATTTGGTAAAGGTTTGTTTGTCCCTTCTGCAGTCACATCACTTTTGCATTGCATGCATCAGTCCGAACCCGGGGCTTGAATTTTATACCCCTTAGATCGGAGGTGAATTAGCTAATCTTCGTGGGATCAATTAAGATCCCCGTATGGGTTATGTGAAAAACCTCCACCCAAATTGAACCCTATTCAATGAGCCTATAATGGGTGAGAATTTGGGGCCTTACTAGCCTATAGTGGGCGATAGTGAGGACAATTTGGGAACCTTTAGAAGAGTCTGACAAAAAACCCAGCATATAGTGTGAGGAAGCCAGCCTGTATTGAGTCAAACCCTAGAAATGAGTGTGTAGGACACAAAGAAGGGACACTTCTAACCTTTATACTTTCATCATTTTTCAACTTTGGATTGTAGAGTGGGTATGCTCATTACTCGCAATAGGAGACTACCTGCCCTGGGGCAATTTCTGCCCATTTCTTGGTTTTTAAATAATGTCACAGGGGCATCTTTTCGTCATTTTCTCGTAATTGCAATTTCTTTAATATTCTCCTCATATTTTGTTACTAATGTTTTCATTCTGCTTTGTTTTCTCTTTCTTGGCATTTTTTTGCATTTTTGCATTGCATGTAGGGATCCATTCCGCAACATTTTTTAGATTAAGGGCAGCATTCGACTATGGACGAACTAGGGGATTCCATTGGTGAGGGACGGTTTCCATGGGAGAAATATGAACACATCAAGTGGTTTTTCTCAGCAGAACAGAAGATGAGAGGCGATTGCCTAAAAGAGGGGTTTGTGTCAGTTCTACCAGAGGCAGTTAATTTAGACCTCCAACAGAATAAGGATTTGGATAAACTTATTGAAATATGGGGGCAGATGTCTGATGACCGAAAAGCTAGGTTTGAGCACTTATACGGGCATATTGGGGACTTATTGAGTGTAAAGGTCGATGAAAATCTCTTGAAGGCAGCAATCTACTTCTGGGATGTGTCCTACAGATGTTTCGTGTTCAATGAGGTGGATATGACACCAATTGTGGAAGAATACAGAGATATGCTACAGACCAAGGCTGAAGCAGACAAGAGGGTATATTGGCCACAAAAGGATTCTACTTGGGACAGTAACTTGGCAAAAGTTCTTTGCGAGAAAGTGGAGAAAGTTAGGGGGAATGCTCAAATGGGAGGAAAACGGATTGCAGCAATTTATCTTATAAACTTTGTAAAGAAGAACCTGCATGAGGATAAGGGCCTGACAGTCTTCGCTTTACTCATATATGGATTAGTGTTGTTTCCGATAGAGTTGGGGCATGTGAATGGGGCGACTATTGACTTATTTGACCAGGTTTCTCATGGAACTAATCCATCGGCGACCATAGTGGCAGAAACTATGCTTTCGTTGCATCATTGTAGAAAGAATGGAGGGTGTCGCGTCAGAGGATGTGCTCAGTTGCTTAGCTTCTGGTTCCGGAGCCATTTTGGAACCGTGGACGGATATCCACGTTGCCATAAAGATCACGCCAAAAGGCCGATCCAAGCATATAGGGATAGTAAGTGGCCTTCAGAAAATACAGTTAATCAATGGATCGAGTGGTTCCGAGTATTGCCATCAACAGGTTGGGATTGGAAGGCTAAGTTTATGGAACAACAAAAAGCACGGTACTTGAGTAATGAAGAACCATGGCTTCCTTTAGTTGGCCTTACGGGGGCCACCAGTTATTCGCATCTAATAGTACGAAGGCAACTTGGGTCTCAGCAATATATTCCCCTTACTCATGGACTCGATAGTATTGATTTTGAGTTCAAGACCGCTAAGGACAAGCTTATGGCAAAAGATTTGGTTCAGAAGTACAAGAATGTTCATTTTATCGGTAGAGGGATATATACTAAAAGAGTGGAACCTGAATATCCAGACTGGCAGAAGTTCAGAGTCAAAAACTTGGTCTTACCTCCAAAAAGAGATCCGAACTATCCAACGGGACCTGATGGTAAGGACATTTTGCTCAAGTTAGCTTTCGAGGTAAAAAGACTAAAAGAAGGATCTGTGGTCAGGGAAATGGAAATAGAAAAATAGAGGCTGATTCAGGAAAAGTTAGAATTGGAAAAACAAAAAGAAGAGTATAAGGGAAAGGTTAAAGCAACTGAAGATTTGGTTGCAGCGGAGCAGCTAATAGTGAAAGGTTTAGAAGAGAAAGTTCAGCAAGGCAAGGAAGAGCTGGAGTCAGAAAAGGAGAAACACAGAAAAACCTTTGTGGTATCTGAAAGCAGAGATAGGTCTTGGAAAGAAAATAAGAGGGAATTGGAATCAGAAAAGGAAACCAACAAAGAAGTTATAGAACTCTTGCACCAAAATTATGAGAACAAGCTGAAAAAGCAGAATATTGAAGCTAGTGACAAGGAAGCAAAGCATCTTCAACAGATTGCGGAGTTGAAAGAGCAGAATGTTAAACTTCACTTGGAAAAGGCCGAAGAGGTTCTTAAGGGAAGTCAGTTACAAGCAAAACTAAAGGGGGTTGAGAAGGAACTGAAACTCTTCAAAGAATCCAATAAGCTCAATAAGGATGATCGTGAGAAGGCTCAAGAAGAGTTATCTGAACTCGGCAAGAAATATGATGAAATATGCAGAAAGTATGAGACTTTGGTGAAGGGAAATGATAGCAGGTACACATTCTGGAAGGAAAAATGCTTGGAGAGGCTGGCAGATATGGAGAAACTCCTGATAGATGTGAACAAGATGATTGGGATGGCAGAGTTCATGGAAGCAAGGGCAAATTGGCTCCGACCTGCTGTGATGCCTTTTGATCGATGTGGACGGGAGATTGCCAAATTCCTGGAGGATGCTGCTGAACAGTATAGGCAGATTATTAAGTTTTACAACTATGGGTTGATATGTTTGGAGAAGAACTGATGTTTATTTTAGAGTGATGTATTGAACCAATTGTTTATCCATTAATCGAATGTTTTTACTTTTCCCCAAAATGTTGTGGAATGGATCTTTACAATTTTGCACCCATATTTATTATTATTTGTCACACAAGTGAAGAATTTCAATTAGATACAGTTTTGTGGTAATTGAAACTTGGATGTGGGGAAAATGACAACTTCTAAAATCTTGGTGGAAGATTCCGGAAGATTTTCGAAGTCGTCTTTTCTTTGGTAAAGTTCATTTGCAATTCATACATTGCATCCATCATACATCATGCACTTATCAAACATGTTTTTACATGCCAACAAAGGAGGGACTCTAACTGGATGCTAGTTTGCGGCAGTTAAAAGTCCAGATGTGGGATATGAAATTCATAAAACTTCGATGGAAGATTCCGGGTTGTTTTATGCGTTTCATCTCTTATGGCAAATTTTTTGCATCCATTGCTAAAATGGGGTTACTGATTCATGATCCGATCAAACTTGTCAATTGTTCAAAAGATAGCTCGACCTAAGAAGGAACCGACGCAAGTTTACGTGTACTACACAAGGTCAAGGGTTAGGAAGATGGAAGAACAGGCTGCAGAAATCCAACATCTGAGGCAGGCACAAGAAGAAATGAGACATTCCCAAGAAGAGATGAGGCAGGAACAAGGTGTTATAAAAGAACAGTTGGCTGCTATAATGGGTATGCTGCAACGGTTATCTGGGGAGAAAGCTCCCGCTGAAAACACTCAGACACATAAACAGAAAATTGCAGTGAAATCTGAAAAAGACACAATAGTTGTGACATCTGGGATAGAGACAGAGAACGTAAGCACGGAACAGACAACTTTGCCCACTCCACTGTTCAATCCCTACATGTACCCTCAGGTGTCAGACGGGCAGTACACCTTTCCAGTGGCATCAGCAACAGCGAGCGGAACTTTTGTCCCTCGTCCTCATCCTGAATGTGGAACTTCATATGTTCCACCACCACCAGACTACTCTCATCTTTATACCCCTGGGGTAGCAACCGCCAAACCTGTTGGTATACCTGATGGCGATGACACCAAGCGAATAGTGGATGAAGCTAATGATAAGCTGTGGAGTCGGATGGAAGAGAGACTCAAAGGTTTAGGAGGAAACAAAACTTATTTCAAAGGAGTGGAGAACGTGGCACTGGTCACAGATTTGGTTATCCCACCAAAGTTTAAGGTTTCTGATTTTGAGAAGTTTGATGGAACGAGATCCCCAGAAGACCATGTTAACACATATGTGCGCCAAAAGCAGCCATATAACACAGATGATATGCTCATGCATTACTTTCAGAGGAGTCTTGCAGGTTCATCCTTTAAATGGTACAACAGATTGGACCCTAACCAGATCAAGACATGGAATGACATGGCTAATGCTTTTATAGCACAGTACAAGTACATTGATGAGTTGGCTCCTTCTCGGGAAACACTGTTGAGTATGAAGAGGAAACCAGGTGAAACTATCAAAGAGTATGGCCAGCGGTTCAAGGACATGGCCCTGGAAGTGGACCCACTGATGAAAGATTCAGAAATAGGTTTCAAGT